>JZKD02S2113682.1:205676-225063 GCA_000966675.3 Picea glauca | reverse complement strand
AAACTCAAATCCAAACGTCAACTAGCTCTGATACCACTTGATCCGTCAGGATTTTTCGAAATGACTTATGGTTGAGTTTTTAATTGCATGCATTAATTGACCATTGGGAAACTTAACGAAAGAACGAGAAAAGAAAATGAATTATACATCCATAGACATATATGCAGATCTGAAATACAATGAGAAACAGCAAACCATAAAACACAAGTTGATAACGGAGTTCGACACAACTTTGCTTATGTCTCTGGGCCTTTTCTCTGTGGGGGAGGCTTCTTTATTTATTTTCGAAAGATTAATGGAACATAATTACAATTCCGAATGGCTTCCAGACTGATCTGGTCATGTTCATCTAGATCTCTAGAATCTTTCACAAAAGATGGCACGCGAAACGGATGTCCGGAGCTCTCAGAAATCGTCCGACAGCATCTCCTCCTCAACAACTTCCCTGCCTCAAACTGGCTTTGACTTGGCTTTGCCTCAGCATCTCTGATCTGAATTGCTCACCAAAAGCTGTCCCCTTGGCCTCAAAATGGCCTTGGTTAAATAGTGGGAAAGTTGGTTGCTCATCCCCAACTTCCTCCCAAAAATTATGCTCTAAAAAATCCCAATAACTCCCAATTACATTAAAAATGAGTTTAATGACATTTAAAAATCATAAAGTGGTTAAAAAAAACCCACTCTAACCCTATAATATGGTTATATTTGGCTTAATCCCCCTTCTTGTTGGGCGCGCGCTCCCTTTCTTGGTCATATGGGCTTACATATGGCCGAGCGCTAGCCAAAGGCTAAGCGCTGGCCCACTAGCCCTTGCGCGCATTAACACCGGTCGCATGGGCTCCATACAATAGGACCACAGGTTCCAATACTAAAATCATTTGTAACCAAACCATAACCGCGCCAACCGTTGGTATAACGGTGGTAACCGCGCGCATAACTCTTAGGGACTTTAATGTATTAACCCCCGCGCACATTGCAGCGGTCATATGGTAACAAGACCGTGGGTTAGAATTTAAAACCCCGTGCGCCATGCCCCAAATTAAAACAGTGGGCAGATCACATAACACGTGACCAAGGGCTGGGGCTAGACCTCGGCCCGGTCGTGGCCCAACCATAAAAATATTCCAATTTAAATATATATTGCAACACACATATAACAAGGAATAAAGCATGGCGTAACGGTTCGATGGACTATGTTAAGTCGTTGCCGAAGGGGAGGTCGCCGACTCAAACCCGGTCGACCACAAAACTTTTGAAAACCAAACCAAATTGACAAAAACCAGGGTGCCACGTGGCAGCCCGTGATTGGGCCACGTGGCACCTTTACATCCACTCGATGAATGCCACGTGTCAACCATCTATTGGTCCACGTCATCACATGTCGTACGCCCAGTCACCTTGCCACATCATTGTACTGTCGCCAAATCATCCGAGCCACATCATCCTCCGTATTCCACATCATCTGATCCACGCAAGCTGTTGACGTCATCGTACGACCTCCACGTCAGTTGCTGACGTCACCCGTGCCACGTGTCACCCTTCCAGTGGTGACACGTGTCACTCTAGGATTGGTCCAACTGTGTGCCAAAAATGCCAAATCAGCCTGACACATGTCATTCTCTGGAGCCACCACGTGTCCTGTATGGAACCTACCATGTGTCAGCGTACGGACCTGCCACGTGTCCTGTACGGACTACCCAGTCAACATCTTTTTTTTTGCCTGTTTGACTTAGCAGACAGAATGCGATATCTTCTTCATACGGACTCCGTTTGACAAAAAAATTATACCACCGGAATCAGGAAGAAGAAACGGACGCAATGGTGTTGGTTTCGTCATATTCCGAGCACTTTCATTTTTGAGCATTTTTCATGCCCTGACAGGCTTCTGAATTCGATTTCGGATCACAAGCCATGGCATGGAATGACAAGGAAAGACATGGCATGGAAAGGCAAGGCTATGGCATGGAATGGAAAGGAAAGACATGGCATGGCATGGCATAGAAAGGAAATGAAATGAAAGGTATGACATGTCATGTCATGGAAAGGAAAGGCATGGAATTGCATGGCATGGAAAGGCAAGACAAGGCACGACAAGGCATGACATGGCAAGTCAAGGCATGAAAATACATTGCATGGAAAGGAAAGGCATGTGATGCCATGGAATGACATGGCATGTAAATTTAAGGTAAGGCAAGACATGTAATGGAAAGGCAAGGCATGTCATGGCATGGAAAGAAAATGCATGGAATGGCAAGGCAAGGCAAGGCATGGTATGGAAAGACATGGCATGGTATGACAAGGCAAGGCATGGAATGGCATGGAAAGGCAAGGCAATAAATGTCATGGAAAGGAAAGGCATGGCATGGAATGGAATGGAAAGGAAAGGAATGACATGGCATGGTAAGGAAAGGTAATTTAAGGCATAACATGGCATGGCATGGCAAGGCAAGGCATGGAATGGTAAGGCAAGGCAAGGAAAGGAAAGGAAATGAAACACAAGGCATGGTATGGCATGGCATGACAAGGCAAGGCAATGGAACGCAAGGCATGGTATTGCATGACATGGCAAGGAAAAACATGGCATGGAAACACAAGGCAAGGCATGTCATATAAATTCAAGGAAAGGAGGGAAAATGCAAGGAAAGGAAAGTCTAGACATGGAAAGGCAAAGAAAGGCATGAAAATTCAAGGAAATATAGGGAAATGAAAGGAAAGGAAAGGATATACATGGAAATGCATGCTATAGGTATTGCTCTGGGTCTAGGTATGGAAAGGAAAGGAAATTAAAGGCATGGAAAGGTAGGGCAAGGCATGGCATGGAAATTCAAGGCAAGGTAAGGCATGGCATGGCAAGGCAAGGCATTGCATGAAAATTCAAACCAAGGCATGGAATGGAATGGAATGGAAAGGCAAGTCAATGAAAGGAAAGGTAAGGTAAGGGAAAACAAGACAAGTAAAAGGAAAGGTAAGGTAAGGGAACACAAGACAAGAAAAAGGAAAGGAAAGGATAAGCAAGCAAGGAAAGTAAATGCAAGGCTAGGCATTGATCACATACTTTTTTTTGGATGCTCCATCCACTTGGCATATTTCACATTCATCAATGGAGTTGGCTACCTTGTAATTCACACATGTGGAGTGGTTGCATGCATGCACATTCTTGGAGGGAACATTCCATGTGGACACTTGGCATTTGAATTGGCTTGATTCCTATTTTTTATAGTTTATCCCCTTCATGAGCATTATTTGGTGCATACTACTACTATTTTTGGAAGAGGGAGAATTGATTTGGAGAGGTTAATGCCCACATGTTGTAACATGGTTAACTATAACGACCTCACCATTACGACACAGACAACGTACACTATGTAATTTTATTTTATTATTATTTTTTTTTTAAGCATTAGGACAATAAAATCAACATTAAAGTCTTAGAGACACGACTCGATGATATCACAATGAAAGATTTTCATGAAGCAAAAAAACATAAAAGGCATAAAGTATTATCACATCATGGATATTGAAGAAATTTACAAACGTTTACTCAGATAAATAATATAAATGTCTAACCTGCCCATCCTATCATGCAAGGTTAGGACCTCCAGGACACATAAGCAATGCTCAAGACTAGGTTCCCATAGATTCTAACCATTTAAGGTCTCAAGGTTGGTGACTGTTCTTAGGAACAACGAGGTGTCTACATCCCACCCGACACAATCAATTCCAAGCTGACTAAAAAAAACATCATCAACGATCACCCAGGTGCATACATTCTAGTAAACCAATACATGTACTAGAAAATTCCATGGTGCACGACTAAATCAATCATCAACTTATAATAAACAATAACATTATCAAGGTAAGAACATGATCCCAAACCAAGTTAAAATATTCACTTATCGATCGATGTGCGCCATGATCCAATCATAATGAATCATACCTCCACATTGTGGCAACACAATAGTAAACTGAGTAAACATAAACAAACTCTAAACCAACATGCAATACATTAGAATTCATTGCACAAGAATCCTAAAATCTATACCATCATACCTTCATTTAAAATTAGTTGCGCAAGCAGTATAAAAGCTAAACCATCATACATTCATTTAAAATTTTGTTGTGCAAGCAGTCTAAAAGTTAAACCATCATACAATCATTTAAAATTTAGTTGCGCAAGAAGTCTAAAGATATAACCATCATACATTCATTTAAATTTGGTTGCGCAAGCAGTCTAAAAGTTGAACCATCATACATTCGTTTAAAATTTAGTTGCGCAAGAAGTATAAAATCTAACCATCATACATTCATTTAAAATTTAGTTGCACAAGCAGTCTAAAACCTAACCATCATACATTCATTTAAAATTTTGTTGTGCACGATCTCTAAAATCTAACCATCATGCATTCATTTAAAATTTAGTTGCGCAAGCATTCTAAAATGTAACCATCATGCATTCATTTAAAATTTAGTTGCGCAAGCAGTCTAAAAGCTAACCATCATACACTATATTATAATTTGTTGTGCAAGGATTCCTAAGAGCTAAATCATCATACTTTCGTTTAAAATCAGTGTGAAAGAAGTCTAAAGAATACTATGATTTCACATTAATTCAATTAAGTGGCGACTACAAACTAATTAATATGCATTCATCGTTATTGCTATGATGCTTGAATGATCATCACATTCAATTATTATTACCATAATATAATGATAATGATATTAATCTTAGTCACAATACACTGGATTCTTTTATGTAAAAAAATGAAACTTAGGCACATTACAATGTATTCAAATTGCTAAATAAAATAAAACTTAGTAAACCTTTCTTAGCAAGATAATTAAAAAGTCTGTTATATTTTTATTATTTTATCCTTCTCACTTTTAAAAATTTTCTTGTTGTCTTTTCGTTCAAAAGAAATCCTATCCATAATCCACCATTATATAGTTGGTGAACCAACGATCATGATCAACCTTCCGTCATGGTAAAAATTACATATCCTGACAACTCAAAGATGTTCAAATTCAATAGACTATCAATATATTTATTAAAGCATAACACATTATTGAAACTTACCATCTTGTTGACGGGCGAAATTGAACGCTCGCCAACTGGAAGAGTGGATCCGGTCCGGGGTTGTCTAAATAACCCAAGCCGTTTGGGATGACCCACCCTGACGGGTTTAGCGGCTCCGTTAGCCGATCTAAGTCCTAGGAAAACAAATGAAAACTACACTAAGGAACTAATCTAAATGAAAACAATAATTAGAGCAAACTAAATAATAAATCTAAAATACATATATACAATCTATTACCTAAATTATACAACTATAATTCTATAAAATTAAATGTTCAATTACCAACGGAATCAGATCCAATTACAAATATACAATATTTATAGATTACAGATTTAAATGAAAACCTGCGAAAGTCATTTGTAATCTTCCCTAAGACAACGAAACTATTGTTTTTTGATTTTTTATAATTTTATGAGAAAGAAATTAAATAAAAACTAACTAAGCTAAGAAACTAAAATAATAACTCTAACTACAAATCTGAACTATACATATATCTATCTAAACTACTTATATTATACTAACAAATTAACTATCAAATAACAAATAACAAACTGACCTGAAGTAATGCTTCAGGCTTGTCCTGTATGCAGTAGTTGATTCAGCTATTCGGTGGGAGGAAACCCGCACCGGATTCTCCACGAGCTTCTCGTAAACTAGAAGCAACTGTGCTCTTCAAATATAAATGACAGGACAAACAAAACATAAAAAATTACAACAATCTTATAATTTACAAATCATCGCAGTCAGATAAATCCTTGTGCAAAATTTGTACATAACAATTCAATTAATGAAAAAGATAAACCTGCATTCATTAAATTGAAATAGAGTGATTGTTGTATTTTTAAATAAGAGAGATCAGATATGGACAACATATAAATCAAATCACATCAACATGCAATGAATCATGATAGCTAAAGTAGTCGATAATTAATTGCAAACTGATATGAGGAAAACTTGAAATAAAAGTTTGATATATTGAAAGCTAAAGTTGTTACAAGACATCAACTTTCATCCCAGTCTGTATCATAAATCCATAATCTGGTTCTCCCAATAGTGATGATGATGCCTTCTTTACAAAAAATAACAAGTAGTTAAAGACCTCCCACAGGGTAAAACATCCCTATGGGAATTATCAAAGCAGTTTTACAAAAAATCTGGGGATAATATCCCCAGTCTCTATTTTAGACTCAAGCTAACAACCTAAAACAAAAACTACATCACACAAGTATCTCCTAAACTGCCACAACATGCCCAATTGATCATTGTAGTTCATATGCACCTGAAAGAGGACAAAAATAGACAAGTTTAGAGGATATTTTATTGATAAAATCATTAAAAAATCTAACTTTTATGACTAGCTAACAGAATCAAACGATTATGTAGTTAGTCTAATTTTGAAAATAGAACTGTGTTAAATCAATCCAGAACTAACAGAATTATATTCAAACTATTAAACAAATATCTAATTGCTAATTAGAAACCAAACAAATCATTGAAATTACAACTTCTATGCTAATCTATAGCAAATGAAATCTTGTTTGAATCTATCTCAATTGAAACAGATTGTAACCAATCAAACAACTCATTCCTTAATGAAATATTTTATGTCGACTCAACACTCAACAAAAATGTTGTCGAATCAAAACAAAATTAACAGGATCATTTTTTATTTATTTAAAATTAATAGAACTATATCAAACCAATTTTCAACGCATATACAACTGACCATGTTGATTGTCGCACGCAACATCATTTCAGAATCGAAACAGAGGAAATGAATCGAACCAGTTTGGGACCGACACAATCGTTATGCAAAATCGTATCAATCAACGCAGCTACACGATTTTAGCAAATAGATCTTTTGCACAGGTCGAATGCAATCAAAATCCAAACGAGAATATTGATTCAATACAAAACATAATCGTTCCTGGTAAATCGAAGTCAACAGGGTTGTTTTGAGTCTATTAGAAACAAACGAAACTAATCAAAATCAAACCCAAACGACTATCCTAAATCAGAAGAACAGAATTGTTTCAAAATCAAGCCAAACAGAATAAAAAACAAATCAATTGCTTATACTAATCTGAGAACAAAAAAACCGCATAACCAAATCATAGCTATATTTGAGTTTTAGGAAAATGAATTGATGCAAACAGAACTAATTTATGCTAATTGGAAACGAAATTATTGCAAATAAAAACGAAATCATTCCTTGAAATTCGAAGTAACAGAACAATTTCTGACTCTATTAAAACAAACAGGAGTAATGAAAAGAAAAACCCAATCCGCTATATTAATTCAAACCAACTCAAAATCGATTTTGAAATACATACCTGGGTAGTAAGACAATGCTTTGATCATGATAATTTTGAATTGACAAAAGTTGTTGCTGCCTCAACATCTTAGAGAGAACAGAGACTGCTTGATAAATCTTTGGATTGATCAAGGGTTTCAACAGGAGGTTGAGGCACAAGGCTAGATGAGCGGAATGGGTTCTGAAGCACAGGCTTGGAGAATTCATAGACGTTTCAGGAAATGCACACGGACCAAAAACGTACCTTACAGCCACGGAGAGGATCTGAAAATTGACCTGAAAAACACAAGCTAGATCTCTGTAACAACTCAATTTCTGAGGAAATTTCTCGTGTTGAAGGTAAAGGGGCTAATTTTAGTTCTAGTTTTTCAAGGGTTTGATCTGATTCAAAACCGTTTCCCCAGAATTGCTCACGCAAAAACGTGTCTCTGGGAGGCAATTATGGGGGCAGTCTTAAGCAGTCTTCTCTGGCAATAATGAAACCAAAACTGACTCTGAACACCATGGGGGAAAAATTAGCCCTACAGGAGGTAGGAGAGAACACACAGTGGACAGGGGTTTGGGTAGGGTAAACGCGGGATTGAATAACTCACAGGTTTACCCGAAAACTAACAGAGGTGACCCGGGATAGGGGGAAGGCATTAATGCCTGAATGTGCGAGGGTGGTGGAGCTAGCTCAGCCCATGCAAAATAGTCATTTCCCACACTACAACTGACGATGCATATAGCGATTCAAATCACTATTGCATATGTCAAAAACTATGTCATTCAAACAATTAATGAAATCAATGGTAAGTCGACCCAAAAATTTGTATAAGCATAGCATTTGCATAGTTTTAAAACCAAAACAATGATTCGAATTCAACACCAAGGGTTCGATCATATCGAATGTTGTATGAAATGATTACACCAAGGTTCTAACCACAACGTCAATGAGTTTTCTTGAAACCAATGTGCCAACGAATTTGATCAAAGTACATCAAACCACCAATAAATCAACGATTGAATCACAATCCTTAAGAAATCATCACAGCCTCATAAAAATTGAAATCATATTAACAACAAAAAATGCCAAATGAGTAAAGAATCTTGGGGTCTTGCCAATTGTATAACCAAAATTAAATTGGAAGCGCAATGAACATATAGACAAGAGTGATCATAACAATCCAGTGACGTTTTTAATATGACTTCAAAATCAAAGTTTTCACACCTGCAGTCATGAAAACAAGATCAAAGACAGGTGTGAAAATGCGTGAAATAATAGTGTTGTTTTATTCGAGGATTGCGATGAAAATTAAGGGTTGAAAAACACTGGTGTAGGCAGCTTATAAGGATAAGATAAAAATGTGAATTGGCTGCCAACACATCTTTAATTAATTACAAGGAATATAACAGTGAGGGAAGAATCCCTCTTTTCGAGGAACATTTGTTCAGTAACCAATCCTGCACCTTTTTAAAATAAACTGAACCTGAAATCCTTAACTCTAGAGGGAAAAGTGCTTGGGTTTCACACCCCAATTTTCACTGAGCTAACAGCATAAACTGAGAGGAGGGTGGCGACGCGTGCACTGAGGTGGGAGTCATTTTTGCTGGGAGAAAAAAATGTTAAACATAGAGGACGAACTGCTTGTCAACAAAGGTAAGGGACCAGGGCTGTAAAGTTGGGCGAAGGTGTCAACTCATAGGAAGAGACTGCCCATTTTTAGTTTCCTTCTCTGCTCGTGCTCAGGGTAAACTCGAAGGTGGTTAAGAGTTGGGTAAGAACCAGACTAAGACCCCATGACCGGTCTCCTTCAGCATGCCCATGCGACCCAACTCACATGCAGGAAGGCTCAGATTTGGATTTCTCAACAAATTTATTAAAACAATATATCATCTGGCTTCCCAGGTTATTGATTTCTTGCTCTAATTATACGCTAACCAAAACCATGGGCTCATACAAAATCTAAGTGGAAAATAAACGCAAGTTGCAAAAGAGCTCTCCCTGGGTGTGATCCGAAAAAGAGAGCTTACCAATCTCCTCGATGAGTTCGGAAAGGAGAGACGTTCATTACCAAGGCTCTACCTGAGATCCAAAAACTGGGTCCTTCTCTGCCCAGTCGATTTTTTAGGGTAAGACCAAACTGTAAGGGGCGATCCTCAAGTGAAAATACATGGACGACCCCGGAATGTAATACACAAAAAAGAAACCGCCGGGCCTTCCATTCTTATCATGCAGGGCTATCATCTTTGGTTTATCCTTTCGGGGTAAAATAAAAATGAAAAGCAGAGCCTTCACAATCCTTCAGAAAGATTAAAACAATGTTGAGTGAAATCTACGGATGACGATCAACAAAACAAAGAGGCGGAGTGATATGAGGAGAACGAAATAAAATATAGTTGCACAAAGGTTCTGTGCACAAAAGGGTCTGAGTGTAAAACGATAAGAAGAAGGCGCAGGGGTTATGGACAGGAATAAACAGATATTTTTCCACCCAAATTTTAAGGTAAAAGTAATAATTTAGGATAAATTATACCTGGAGTATCTGATGGAAGGACATAAAAAAAAAACAAGTTACAACTCATAGAACCTATAGAAATAAAGTTATCTTCGAATGTTTGTGATAGTTATCCTACGACTAGTGGTTGGGCCAAGCCTGATACCATGTTCAAATGTCTTGAAATTAAGGTTTATGCAGTGATTCTTGGAAAAGAAATTGAGGCTTAAAGTAAAGGACAATATGGAAGTGTTGTACAAGTGTAATCAGGATTACTTTAAAATTAAAAACAACATTAGCATGGGAGGATATTTGGGTTACCCAACTTTACCTAGCGCCAGAAAACTTATAACGATCCAAGATCCATTATAATATCCAATGATCAGACAAAAAAAAATGGCAAGGATCACACAATTAACTCAGTTTCAATTAGAGGAAACCATCCAAGTAAATTCACCCACTACAGTTCTAGAAATTCATTACGATTTTTGTTAACATCTAAACCCATAAAAAAATTTCTAACTAATTACAATTGAAAATGTTACACATGCATACCATAACCGAAGGTGAAGAATCTGAATTCATTGTCTCGCACTTACACTCTGTCCAGCTCCTGCGTGCTAACCGTTGAAACCTCACCAGTACCTCCCAGCCAACGCTAGGGGTACTCTTCTTCCCCCTGATACCTCGAGCCGCAAAGGAGCCACGCACACAAAACCAAATAAATTCTAGCTCCCATCTCACCTCGCAAGATCAATCTACCACTATCTATCTGATCTGGGCATCCCAACTCCCACAAGAAAAATCAGTCAAAAAAAATTTCGGCAGCGTAACCTTATGCATACCAATTGTGATCCATACTCCTCCTCCACTGTCCTTTTTATATATTTTTCTTCATGATTAGTTTCCCAAACCCTCATTATATTATTTTTAATAAATTTAATTAGGATAAACCTCCCCCATACACATGTCACCCGATCCCTTAGTTTCACTAGAAATTAATTAATTAATTAATTCAATTTTTCCTATTTCCCTCACCCATCTAAAATCATTCCTAAAAATGCTCCTCGGTGTCCCTTTGTTCCCTTATGTTTCTTAAATGATTGATGCCTTACTTAAATCCTAGTTGAGTTCACAATTAGAAAGTTCCAAAGGCTAGATTCCCTACTAAGTTAGGCATTCCCCTTTTTATTTAAGTTTCCCCTTTTCTTTAAGTTCCCCTTTTTATCTAAGTTCAGAACTAGCAAGTTTAGACATAAACAACAATTTACCCTTTTAATAATTTAATCCTTCATTAAAATTTCACTTTAATTATTAATGTTTGAATTTTCTTTACCCCCTTCGTGTTACATGTCCATTTAGTTTTTTTTTGTTCAATGTTCCACTTAGACCTAGGTTTTAAATTCACTAGGCTTGGCGACAATTTTTAAGGAAAAAAAAATAGTTATTAAACTTTACTCATACCATCATTCATTTTAAGGTCCACCAGGTCCTAAGGAGACACTATTTTCTAGGTACTAGGTTTATTAACTTGCCAGAATTAAAATTGTGACGTGCCTTTCGAGATGCATTATGTGCTCCAAGGGTGCCACTCACTTGCATTCTTGTTTTATTTACACAACATGCCCTTCAATACGCACTACGTGCTCCAAGGGTGCCACACATATTTTGACTGATTTTGGTAGATTTCAAACCCCTAGAGTCAATACTCAGGTAGGTGACCTTGTGGGAGACTAAGAGCCTCTAAGGAATAAGGACCCTGCCTTATTTCATGCCCCTTAGAATCATCGTGAGCGACTGTCATAGTCTACCCTCACGGCATTGTGGATCTCTAGAATTAGGTAATTGTTAACCTACAATTCGAGCCACGGTGAGAGCGCTATTAGGTTGTGGCAGGATTGATGCCACACTTCTCCCTCAATATATTTGGTTTTCATGCGTGACCTCTTTACTCCTAATGTGAGTTTGGTTAGAAATCTATCGCCAGTCTGCATTCATCAACAAAACGTGTCAGTGATAACAATCAACATCATAATATCTAGTCATATGTCACATATGTAATATCAAAACATTCAAACCATAATGTTCTATTCCCTGACTCGATATGGAGTCCAAGGAGATCCATCGATGCCATTGACATCCTCAAATGTCTAGAGTCCTGCACACTCAGGAAAACCAGTCAATAGCACCTATCGATATAAATATCATAAAATAACATATAATCAAATCCATAAACATCATCATGCTCCATAATCGAATAAGTCAATCATATAGTGAACCGGATCACTTGCACACTAGTTTCCACAAGAATATGTCACATCGGGTGTGCGCAAGAGTGGGATGTTACATACACCCCCTCTTGTTTTAAACTTTGTCCCAAAGTTTCACAGTACACAAATGAAAAATTAAAGTATCTAACAATATCTAAATGTATAGCTATCAACAAAGGGAAACTGATGATTCATATCATATGCATCCTCCCAGGTAGATGAGTGTGGACTATAGTTTTCCTAATGGACCTTCACTTGATCGACAGTTCAACGTCGTAGATGTTGAATGCGACGGTCCAAAAAGCAGATTGGTTCCGCCGTGCGTGCACCCTTCCCAACATCCATCAAGAACTCAGTAAATCTCGTACATAGGATCACTGACCTAAATTCGCACATGGACACAAGATAAAATCGTGCAATGCCTCAAAGAATGAGGCATGACTAGTCATTAGGCCCCTCATAATTATGGTCGACGTGATGCACATCAAAAAATCCTTATGTCAATCCTGCACTTCTTCCATCCCCTTTCGTATCATTTGTAATTTTTCTTTCAATTCTTGGATCGCTTCTGGTCCTACTAGGACCCCATCCTTGATTTGATCCCAACTCAAAGGCATCTGACATGGTCGCCCATAAATAAATTCAAATGGCACCATCTTAATGGTGCTTTTATGGTTGTTGTTGCATGCAAACTCGACCAACAACCAGAACAATTCCCAACATTTATGTTGGTCCAACACACACATACGCAACACAACCTTCCCAAATTGGTTTGTTCCTTAGGCCAACCTATCTATCTCAAGGACATGTTGTACTAAGGTTCAGTGGTGTTCCCAAGGCCTCTTGGGAAACTCATCCAAAATCATCTTGCAAACACTGAATCCATTATTGAATATGCTTCATTTGGTACATCTGGAAGTGTCATCATCTTCCTAATATAAAGTCTAGCTATACTTGGCACTCTATGCATCGTATGCACAGGGACAAAATTGAACTCTTCGTCAGAGTGTCAACTATCATGACAATCGGGTCGTGCCTCCTTTCCTTCAACGACAATTCAATAGTGAAGTCTATCAAAATGACCTCCCATGTCGATTTCAAAATGGCATGTGGCCATATAAATCATGTCGGATGTCTATGTTCACCCTTCACCTATCGACCTTCTAGACATCTCGCCATATAATTGACGATGTCCACATTTATCCCTTCCAGAAGAATAAGGGCTTAAGGTCGGTCCTCATATTCATGACTCCTTGATGATCCATGTACATTGTTGTATGAGCTTCCCATAAGATAAAAACTTCTCAATTTTTCATTGGGCGGTAAGCAAATCTAGTTATTATATCTCAATGATTTGTCATTGTCCACAGTATACCCCTCAATTTTGGTACCAACATGGTGTCTCATCCAATATAATTCCTTAACCTTTTTATACCAGTCATCGTCACGTTGTATCTAGAATCATTTCACGAAGATTTGTCCGAAGAGACACCACCAACAATAAGCGTGGTCTCCGACTAAACGCATCTGTCTTGATTCATTGTTCCTTTTATGTAGGTAATCTCAAAAATCATAATCGCTAAGCAGTTATGACCAACACCCTTGCAACGCATTCAAGTCACATGGCATAATAAGGTGTTTCGAACCCCGTGGTCTATTTTTTTTGTTCAAATTTCATCCAATCAAGCAGTGTCCCCACACTCTCAGGACCTACAGAGTGGCTAATAACTCCAAGTCATGTGCCGCATAATTATCCTCATTCTTTCTTAACTTTCTTTAGATGTAAGCGATCACTCAAGTGTCTTGCATCAAGACTCCGCCTAAGCATTCCTAGGATGCATCGGTGCATACCAAGAAGTTATTATCCATGTCAGGGACCTTTATTATTGGCGTTGTCGTCAACAACTCCTTGAGCCTTCAAAATTCTTCTATGCATTTCTCAGTCCATAAAAACTTCTTGTTCTTATTCTACAACTTTGTAATCGGATTTGCTATCTTCAAAAAACCCTTGACGAACCATCAATAATATCCCTCTAAACCCATGAAGCTACATACTTATAGGAGGTTCATCAAGGCAAGCCATTTCATGATAGCCTCTACCTTCGTTGGATCCACAACGATACCTTCGCTAGAGATGACATGCCCTAAATAATGAATCCTTGAGAGCATTGTGATAGTTTCATGTAAATGTGTTCCTGTAAACCCTGTAATGCTAGGTGAAAACGTTCGTCAATTTTTGTCGTCATCCAAGAACATATCAAATGTCATCAATGAATACTCTAACAAACTTGTCCAAGTATTCGTGAAACACCCCCTTTCATCAAGATCATGAATACCCTGGGGCTTTTTTCTGTCCCCATGACCAAACAGTAAGTTGGTAGTGTCTGACCCGTGTTTTGAAGGCGGTCTTATGAATACATTCCTCTTTAATTCATAATTTGTGATAACATGATCTCCAATCAATATTAAATACATCATCACGCCCTTCATTTGATCAAGCAAAATGTCTATACTTGGCAACGGATATGGGTTCTTGATCGCTTCCTTGTTCAAGACGGTAGTCCCCATAGAGTCTTCCACGATCCAACTTTATTTTGTATGTGAATAACAGGTGCACCCAGAGGTGACACCCTTGGACGTATAAGCCCTAGGTCTAGCAACTCCTTCTGATGCATTTTCAAATCTTGTAACTCAGGGATCGACATCAAATAAGGCATTCTCACAATCAGTTATGTTCCAAATTCCGAGCTGAATTTAAACTCCAAATCCTTTGCGGGTGAAAATCTAGGTAATTTTATTGAAACACGTCAGCAGTACTCGTGCCACGGGATGGTCCTTCAAATTATTCTATCACTCCCTTGTCATCCAGGGTCAAGTATGCACATAAATTGCATCCTTGTGCGTGCTCCTTTGTATTTGTAGGGAAGAAATGAACCTCGGGGATACTCCCTGTTTTCTTCCTACAATCACACTTATTTTTCCTTCATCATTGGTCCAACTCAACCTCCTCATCTTACTCTTGAGTATCGCATCATGTGATTCCCACCAGGCCATACTGATCATGTCATCACAAGATCCTAAGATCGTGACGTAGGTCAGACTTCGTTACACTATCCCCCAGGTCGAAGCGACAGTTCATACCCCTTCCTCCAACCATCTGGTTGGCACCCGATGCCACTTCGATGAAACCAACCTCGTCTATTCTAATGCCTTTACCAAATCCCATCAACATGGTACTAGAATAGAGCTCTCTATAGCTCCGGGATCTAACAAATACTTAAAGTTTGGTTGGCGATGGTACCTGATGCCTCGAGCACAGTGGACTAGTGCTCGACCTGGTGGTTATTCACTGAGGTCATGAATCCTATGGGCCTTGCCCATATTCGAATGGTAGTGTCTCCTATTGAGTCGACCACTCTGGCCCTCTCAACTAGACAACCACGTTAGTAATGTGGATCTCCACATGTACAACATCCGGTCTTTGGTCTAGTACTTCGGGTCCCCGAAGTAGTAGTTGTTGGCCCACGAGCCTGGAACCTTGGGTTTGTTCTACTGAACAGGCCCAACTGTTTTTGTCTATGAAGCAGTCGTCCCCTGTAGGGGTTTCTCTGTTGAGGAACCATTCGTCGTCGTGTCGTAAAAAAGGGTTCTAGAGACGTATCTTTACACCAAGACGTCTTTTCTGGTTGGTGTTTGATGTTGTTGCACACCAAACATCATCATTCTAGATGGTCTTGCAGGAGTCCTGCCCTAATCCAGGTGGATATCGGTGGCCACCCACATTTTTCGACTGGCTCAAAACAGTTTTCTGGAAAATTTGACAATTTACTATTTTTAGTAGTTTTTAACTTCCGGGGCCATTTTGAGGGCCCAAATGAAGGTTTTTCGAGATCGAGGTTCTCAATGATATCCTAAGGCATAATTGAGCCCCCAAAATGAATCTCCTCGATGATACCTTTCCAACGCGCTATCATACGCCTGAACGGAGATCGTATGAAAAAGTTACGACCCCGGGAAGTTGATGTACTAACTTACCCAAATGGGGCCCACATGAATTTTGGCACTTCATCTCCTAGGGTTAGTTTTTTGGATGTCTAGAACTTTTGGCATTCCTGTTTATTGTAAAAATGCCTTCAGAGCCTCATTGTAATCATCTTCTTATGAATGTGAGTAGCCATCACATCTCTTCTCAGAGATAAGCTGCCACCATTTTAGTGAGTCTTTCACTCTGTATTTTATAGTTTCAGCTTATTTCCTTATTGAATAGAAAACCAGTTTTACTGTATCTCTATTATTCTGTGTTAAGCATATGGTAATAATCTGTAGTCATTTTGTTATGCTCATAAAATCTGTATCAGTGGTATCAGAGTAGGTTGTTCTTGGTCATTTTTTTTAGTGCATTTCCCCGACGAGGTCTAAGTATAGCAAGTTGGGTCTCGAGCTTGTCTCTCTTGGGGAAAATTGATCTCACACCCAAAAAACCGTCAATGGCAGAAGAAAAGAAAAAAGACAGAGCAGATGATCCTATCAGTCTGTTGCTTGAGCAATCTCTCACGCGACAGAGGGACGAAATGATGGAGAATTTTTCCCACATCCTTCAACGCCTGCCGATAGCAACAAGTGCATCTTCATCAAGCGACCAATTTGGAGGCACCTCGCCTTTCAAGGTACAAGTTAATTTTGATATTCCTGTATTTGAAGGACAAATAGATGCAGAAGCCCTAGAAAAATGGTTAAATCTACTAGAAGGTTATTTCTCTCTTCACAAATTTTTCGACAAAGAAAAGATCACCTTCGCACTCCTTAAAGCTCTCCCCCATGTCAAACATTGGTGGGAAACTTCTTGGGAGAAACGTTACACAGAGGGGTCTGAAATATATGGGGTCGATCCCACTTGGATTTTTTTTGTGGATGCGGTAAAGGAACAATATTACCCTATTGGCAACTATGAAGACCAATACATGAGATGGACCACACTGCGACAAGAGAGGGGCCAAGAAGTTTCGTAGTTCACCAATACCTTCCATACCTTGCGCACCAAGCTAGGTATCAAAGACTCTAAATGATATTTGGTTCTGAAATATCGTGGGGCTCTACACAGATACATCCAAACTAAAATGGATTTTCTGGACATCTCATCACTCGGTGTTGCCTATCGATATGCTGTTAAAATCGAGTAGAAATTTAAACACCAGAACAAACGGGATTTTGGTTCTTCAAATCCGCATCAACCAATTTATGACAAAGACGTCCCTAACAAATAGTCTCCCGAAAACTAGTCCAAGACATATGAAAAGAAGGGTCACGGGAAGACAAAGAAGGACATCGGAAAATGGTGCGATTTCCACAAAATCCCCTGGCACAACACCGATGAATGTCGCTCAAAACAGTCATTGGTGGCTGAGATCAAAGACAAGGAGTTGGACCCTAATTGAGAATCTGATTTTGAAAATACTAGTAAAGGACAGATCATTGACAGAGACCCCACTACTATTGTCGCGACTGCAGCAATTCAACTAGAAGAACCAACAGATCCTGAAGAGGGGGAGCACCTTTTTCATTCATAGATGTGGGTGAAGGGGACCCCGCTGCATTTTATTGTTGATAGCGGAAGCCAGAAAAACCTCATCTCAGTAGAGGTCATCAAACAGTTGGGATTGTCGACAACACCACACCCTCAACCATACAACATTGGGTGGCTTCGCCAAGGAAGAGATCTTCATGTCAGCCAGCAATGTCGATTGTCATATGGAATCCAACCCTTCAAGGATGAGGTATTATGCGATGTTTCCCCACTAGATGGCTGTGATGTTCTCTTGGGCCAACCATATATGTGGAAGAGCCACGCCGTTTATGAGTCTTGACCCCACAGTGTCATTGTTTCTCTGGGGGGTCATCTCTACAAAATACCAGAGGTAGTTTTGACTACTGTTCCACCTAAAAAGTGTCGCAAGGTAGTATCTCATACTGCAAAATTCAGCTTCTTCACAATCTGTTCAAAAGGGGAACAGAAGGACACTGCAACCACTATAGCTTCGCCCCAAGAACCTTCTATCCAACAGAAGCAGGTTGACAAGGTTGCAGCAAAGAGAAAAGATTCCTTCTACACACCATCCTCTCATGTAGCCCGACTTGTTTAACAACCTCAACCTCAACAGTTTTGTGACAGACTTCCACAAACTGAGCAGCGCGACGTCTCCAGCAAGGCAAGCAACTCACCAAGATGTATATTCATCAAATGATTTTCCCTCTTCCCCAGAAACTCAATGCAATGGAGACCATTGCTCCCTAAGGAGGGGGGATTGATCTAGGTGGATATCATTGGCCACCCACCTTTTCCGACTGGCTCAAAATAGTTTTCTGCCAAATTTGGCAATTTACTATTTTTCGAGATCGAGGTTCTCAATTATAGTTGATGGCATGATTAATCCCCCCAAAATTAATATCCTTGACGATACCTTTCCAACGAGCTATCATACACCTAAAACGGAGATCGTATGCAAACGTTACGACCCCGGGAAGTTGATGTACTAACTTACCCAAACCGGGCCCACATGACTTTTGGCGTTTCATATCCTAGGGTTAGGTTTTTGGATGTTTGGGACTTTTGGAATTCCTGTTTATTGTAAAAGGGCCTTCAGAGCCTCATTGTAATCATCTTCTTGCGAATGCGAGTAGCCATCACATCTCTTCTCAGAGATAAGTTGCCACCATTCTAGTGAGTCTTTCACTCTGTATTTTACAGTTTCAGCTTATTTCCTTATTGAATAGAAAACCAGTTTTACTGTATCTCTTTTATTCTTTGTTAAGCATCTGGTAATAATCTGTAGTCATTTCATTCTACTCATAAAATCTCGATCAGTGGTATCAGAGCAGGTTGTTCTTGGTCATTTTTTTCAGTGCATGTCCCCGACGAGGTCTGAGTATAGCAAGTTGGGTCTCGAGCTTGTCTCTATTGAGGAAAATTGCTCTCACACACCCAAGAAACCCTCAATGGTGGAAGAAAAGAAAAATGATGGACTAGACAATCCTATTAGTCTGTTGATTGAGCAATATCTCATGCGACAGAGGGACGAAATGATGGAGAATTTTTCCCACATCCTTCAACGCCTGCTGATAGCAACAGGCGCATCTTCTTCAAGCGGCCACTTTGGAGGCACCTCGCCTTTCAAGGTACAAGTTAATTTTTATATTCCTGTATTTGAAGGACAGATAGATGCAGAAGCCCTAGACAAATGGTTAAATCTACTAGAA
>JZKD02S2113682.1:184619-205626 GCA_000966675.3 Picea glauca | reverse complement strand
GGGCTCTACACAGATACATCCAAACTGAAATGGATTTTCTGGACATCTCATCACTCGGTGCTGCCTATCGATATGCTGTTAAAATCGAGTAGAAATTTAAACACCAGAACAAATGAGATTTTGGTTATGAAAATCCACAACAACCAAAGTATGACAAAGACGTCCCTAACAAACAGTCTCCTAAAAACCAGTCCAAGCCACATGAAAAGAAGGGTCAGGGGAAGATAAAGAAGGACACCAGAAAATGGTGTGATTTCCACAAAAGCCCCTGGCACAACACCGATGAATGTCGCTCAAAATAGTCATTGGTGGCCGAGATAAAATACAAGGAGCCGAACCCTGATTTTGAATTTGATTCTGAAAATATTGGTAAAGGACAGATCATTAACGTAGACCCCACTGTTATTGTCGCGACCGCAACAATTCAACTAGAAGAACCAACAAATCCTGAAGAGGGGGAGCGACTTTTTCATTCACAGATGTGGGTGAAGGGGACCCCATTGAATTTTATTGTTGATAGCGGAAGACAAAAAAACCTCATCTCAGCAGAGGTCATCAAACAGTTTGGATTGTTGACAACACCACACCCGCAGCCATACAACATTGGGTGGCTTCGCCAAGGACGAGATCTTCGTGTCAGCCAACAATGTCGATTGTCGTATGGCATCCAACCCTTCAAGGATGAGGTATTATGCGATTTTTCCCCACTATATGTCTATGATGTTCTCTTGGGCCAACCATATATGTGTAAGCGCCATGCTGTTTATGAGTCTTGACCCCGCAGTGTCATTGTTTCTCTAGGGGGTCATCTCTACAGAATACCAAAGGTAGTTCCGACTAATGTTCCACCTAAAAAGTGTCGCAAGGTAGTATCTCATACTGCAAAATTCATCTTCTTCACAATCTATTCAAAAGGGGAACAGAAGGACACTGCAACCACTACAGCTTCGCCCCAAGCACCTTCTATCCAACAGAAGCAGGTTGACAAGTTTGTAGAAAAGTGAAAAGATTCCTTTTGCACACTATCCTCTCATGTAGCCCAACTTATTGAACAGCCTCAGCCTCAACAGGTTCATGATAGACTTACACAAACTGAGCAACGCGACGTCTCCAGCAAGGCAAGCAACTCACCAAGATGCAGATTCAGTAAACGCTTTTCCCTCTCCCCCGGGAACTCAACGCAATGGATACCATTTCTTCCTAAGGATTGAGGATTCATCTAGGTGGATATCGATGGCCACCCACCTTTTTTGACTAGCTCAAAAGAGTTTTCTAGCAAATTTGGCAATTTACTATTTTTAGCAGTTTTTAACTTCTGAGGCCATTTTGAGGGCCCAAATGAAGGTTTTTATAGATATAGGTTCTCCATAATACCCCAAAGGCATGATTTATCCCCCAAAATTAATCTTCTCAACGATACCTTTCCAACGAGCTATCATACACCTAAAACAGAGATTGTATGCAAAAGTTACGACCCCGTGAAGTTGATGTACTAACTTACCCAAATGGGGCCCACATGACTTTTGGCGCTTCACCTCCTAGGGTTAGGTTTTTGGATGTCTAGGAATTTTGGCATTCATTTTTATTTTAAAAAGGCCTTTAGAGCCTCATTGTAATCATCTTCTTGCGAATGCAAGTAGCCGTCACATCTCTTCTCATAGATAAGTTGCCACCATTCTAGCAAGTCTTTCAGTCTGTATTTCACAGTTTCAGCTTATTTCCTTATTGAATAGAAAACCAGTTTTACTGTATCTTTATTATTATTTGTTAAGCATCTAGTAATAATCTGTATTCATTTTTTTTTTCTCATAAAATATGGATCAGTGGTATCAGAGCAGTCTGTTCTTGGTATTTTTTTTCAGTGCATGTTCCCAACGAGGTTTGAGTATAGAAAGTTGGGTCTCGAGCTTGTCTGTCTTGAGGAAAATTGCTCTCGCACACCCAAGAAACCATCAATGGTGGAAGAAAAGAAAAACGATGGAGCATATGATCCTATCAGTTTGTTGCTTGAGCAAGCTCTCACGCGACAGAGGGACGAAATGATGGAGATTTTTTCCCACATCCTTCAACGCCTACTGATAGCAACAGACGCATCTTCATCAAGTGACCACTTTGGAGGCACCTCACCTTTCAAGGTACAAGTTAATTTTGATATTTCTGTATTTGAAGGACAGATAGATGCAGAAGCCCTAGACAAAAGGTTGAATCTGCTAGAAGGTTATTTCTCTGTTCACAAATTTTCTGACAAAGAAAAGGTCACCTTCGAACTCCTTAAAGCTCCCCCCCATGTCAAACATTGGTGGGAAACTTATTGGGAGCAGAGTTCCATAGAGGATTCTGAAATATATGGGGCTAATCCCACTTGGTATTTTTTTGTGGATGTGGTAAAGGAACAATATTATCTTATTGGCAACTATGAGGACTAGTACATGAGATGGACCACACTGTGGAAAGAGAAGGGCCAAGCAGTTCTAGGGTTCACCAATACCTTCCATACCTTGCGCACCAAGCTGGGTATCAAAGACTCTGAACGACATTTGGTTCTGAAATACCATGGAGCTCTACACAGATACATCCAAACTGAAATGGATTTTCTTGACATCTCATCTCTCGGTGTTGCCTATCGATATGTTGTTAAAATCGAGAAGAAATTTAAGCACCAGAAAAAATGGGATTTTGGTTCTGCAAATTCACAAAAACCAAAGTATGACAAGGACATCCCTAACAAAAAGTCTCCCGAAAACCAGTCCAAGCCACATGAAAAGAAGGGTCTCGGGAAGACAAAGAAGGACACCAAAAAATGGTGCGATTTCCACAAAATCCCCTGGCACAACACCGATGAATGTCGCTCAAAACAGTCATTGGTGGTCGAGATCAAAGACAAGGAGCCGAACCATGATTCATAATCTGATTCTAAAAATATTGGTAAATGATAGATCATTGACGCAGACCCCACTTCTATTGTCATGACCACAACAATTCAACCAGAAGAACCAACAGATGCTGAAGAGGGGGAGCACCTTTTTCATTCACAGATGTGTGTGAAGGGGACCCTGCTGCATTTTATTGTTGATAGTGGAAGCCAGAAAAACCTCATCTCAGCAGAGGTCGTCAAACAGTTGGGATTGTCGACAACACCACACCTGCAAACATACAACATCGAGTGGCTTCGCCAAGGACGAGATCTTCGTGTTAGCCAGCAATGTCGATTTTCATATGGGATCCAACCCTTCAAGGATGAGGTATTATGTGATGTTACCCCACTAGATGTTTGTGATGTTCTCTTGGGCCAACCATATATGTGGAAGCACCACACTGTTTATGAGTCTTGACCCCGCAGTGTCATTGTTTCTCTGGGGGCTCATCTCTATAGAATACTAGAGGTAGTTCCGACTACTGTTCCACCTAAAAAGTGCCGCAAGGTAGTATCTCATACTGCAAAATTTAGCTTTTTCACAATCTATTCAAAAGGGTAACAGAAGGACACTGCAACCACTACAGCTTCACCCCAAGCACCTTCTATCCAACAGAAGCAGGTTGACAAGGTTGCAACAAAGAGAAAATAGTCCTTATGCACACCATCCTCTCATGTAGCCTGACTTTTTGAACAACT
The DNA here is from genome assembly GCA_000966675.3 of Picea glauca. NCBI lineage: Eukaryota > Viridiplantae > Streptophyta > Pinopsida > Pinales > Pinaceae > Picea > Picea glauca. The sequence goes on along the minus strand of JZKD02S2113682.1, from coordinate 202,013 downwards.
TCAGCCTCAATAGGTTCATGACAGACTTCCACAAACTGAGCAGCGCGACGTCTCCAGCAAGGCAAGCAACTCATGAAGATGCAGATTCATCAAATGCTTTTCCCTCTCCCCCGGGAACTCAACGCAATGGATACCATTTCTTCCTAAGGAGGGAGGATTGATCCAAGTGGATATTAGTGGCCACCCACCTTTTTCAACTGGCTCTAAATAGTTTTCTGGCAAATTTGGCAATTTACTATTTTTAGCAGTTTTTTACTTTTGGGGACATTTTGAGGGCCTAAATGAAGGTTTTTTGAGATCTAGGTTCTCATTGATAGTTGAAGGCATGATTGAGCCTCCAAAATTAATCTCCTTGACGATACCTTTTCAACGAGCTATCATACACCTAAAACGGAGATCGTATGAAAAAGTTACGACCCCGAGAAGTTGATGTACTAACCTACCCAAACGGGGCCCACATGACTTTTGGTGCTTCATCTCCTAGGGTTAGGTTTTTGGATGTCTAGGAATTTTGGAATTCCTGTTTATTGTAAAAAGTCCTTCAGAGCCTCATTGTAATCATCTTCTTGCGAATGCGAGTAACCGTCACATCTCTTCTCAGAGATAAGTTGCCACCATTCTAGTGAGTCTTTCACTCTGTATTTTTACAGTCTCTATACATTTCTTTCATTAATAGAAATCGTGTATTACTGTATATTTGTGTTTATGGTTTCATCTCTGATACATTTATGTTATATTATTGAATACCTGTGATATCTCTGTGCATTTCTTTATTATATCTCCGATCTCATTTCGTGTCGAAAATAATTTGACCATTCTAGGGAGTCTTTCACTCTGTATTTTTACAGTCTCTGTACATTTCTTTCATTAATAGAAATTGTGTATTACTGTATATTTGTGTTTATGGTTGCATCTCTGATACATTTCTATTATATTATTGAATACCTGTGATATCTCTATGCATTTATTTATTATATCTCTGATCTCATTTCGTGCCGAAAATAATCTGGATCATGCCCTGACTCCTGCAGTAAACTCTTCTTTAGCTAAGAGGCCTACTGGATTGCATCGTGCAACGTCTAAGGCCTTTAAACCCTCGCCTTTGCACGAAGCTAGAGTTAAGTCCGCACACGAACTTGCTGACCTCTAGCTTCTCTGTGTTCAGATGCGGGGCATACCGAAGTATCTTCATGAATCTGATCTCAAATCTAGCACCGTACGACCACCTTGTCGTAAGTCACAAAACTTATCGAGCTGGAACTCAATGAATTCCTCTAAAAATTACTTCTCCCGGAACCGTTCATCAAACCATTCCCATAACACGGCTCTGATGACCATGTTTAGCTAAGGTAGGAGCATCTTCCACCATATAAGAGCACTCCCCTTTAGTTGAAGACCGCCATGTAGAACTTTGTGTTGGAGGTTGTAACCACGAAGTGCGAAGCACATCACCTTGTTCTCCAGCCATGCCTCGACGGTTGAACCACCTGTGGCACTCATGAACGCAGTAACTTAATCTTCTAGAGTTCCATGCGGATGCTACTAGTACTGGTTGGGGCACGTTGTGGACCCTCAGGGGTACAGGCTCCCTGGCCTTAACTCGGTACAGATGGTTAGTCAAGGCCTTTGACATTTCCCTGGAAGGACCTTGTCAGACCCAATGCATCCCATGCGGAAATCCACTCATGCTCAAGACTTGTTCTTCTCCTTGGGGTTGTACCCCTCTGGCGTGGGTTCTACTGAAGGCGTCACGCCTCCTCCCTTGGCATCATGTCGTGAACCTTCGCAGCATCCTCTAACCATGAATAATTCATGGACAAGTTAAATTTTTAATTAGCACTAAGTTATTAATTCAAGTGTATAATTCAGTGGAATGCGTGGCCATCCATAGTCGCAAGGTTGAACCGATTATGATACCATGTGTAATGACCCCGCTGTTACGACACAGATGACGTACAAAAGGTAATTTTTTTTTTAAGCATTAGGACAATAACATCAACATTAAAGTCTTAGCGACACGACTCAATGATATCACAATGAAAGATTTTCACACAGCACAAAAACATAAAAGGCATAGCGTATTAGCACATCATGGAGCTTGAAGCAATTTACAAATGCTTACTCAGATAAAGAATATAAACATCTAACCCGCCCATCCTATCCTGCAAGGTTAGGACCTCTAGGACACATAAGCAATTCTCAAGCACAGGTTCCCATCAATTTTTACCATTTAAGGTCTCAAGGCTGGCAAGTGTTCTGAGGAACAAGGAGGTGTCTACATCCCACCCAACACAATCAAGTCCAAGCCGACTAGGATAAAAAAACATCATCAACGATCACCCAGGTGCACACATTCTAGTAAGCCAATACATGTAACACAAAATTCCATGGCATGCGACTAAACCAATCATCAACTTATAATAAACAACATCATTATCAAGGTAAGAACATGATCCCAAACTAGGTTAACATATTCACTTATCGATCGATGCACGCCATGATCCAATCATAATGAATCATACTGCCACATTGTAACAACGCAATAGTAAACTAAGGTGTAAACATAAACAAACTCTAAACCAGCATGCAATGCATTAGAATTCATTGCACAAGAAGCCTAAAATCTATACCATCATACCTTCATTTAAAATTCAATTATGCAAGCAGTATAAAAGATAAACCATCATACATTCATTAAAATTTGGTTGTGCAAGTAGTCTAAAAGCTAAACCATCATACAATCATTTAAAATTTAGTTGCGCAAGCAGTCTAAAAAGATAATCATCATACATTCATTTAAATTTAGTTGCACAAGTAGTCTAAAAGTTGAATCATCATACATTCATTTAAAATTTATTCGCGCAAGCATTATAAAATCTAACCATCATACATTCATTTAAAATTTAGTTGCGCAAGAAGTCTAAAAGCTAACCATCATACATTCATTTAAAATTTAGTTGCCCAAGCAGTCTAAAAGCTAACCATCATGCATTCATTTAAAATTTAGTTGCACAAGTAGTCTAAAAGTTAACCATCATGCATTCATTTAAAATTTAGTTGCGCAAGCAGTATAAAAGATAACCATCATACGCTATATTATAATTCGTTGCGCAAGGATTCCTAAGAGCTAAATCATCATACTTTTGTTTAAAATCAGTGCTTAAGAAGTCTAAAGCATATTATGATCTGGCATTAATTCAATTAAGTGGCGACTAAAAAACTAATTAATATGCATTCCTCGTTATTTCTATGATGCTTGAATGATAATCACATTCAATTATTATTACCATAATATAATGCTAATTATATTAATCCTAGTCACAATACACTGGATTCTTTTATGTAAAAAAATTAAACTTAGGCACATTACAATGTATTCAAATTGCTAAATAAAATAAAACTTAGTAAAACTTTCTTAGCAAGATAATTAAAAATTCCATTATATTTTTATTATTTTATCCTTCTCACTTTTAAAAAGATTCTTGTTGTCTTTTTGTTCAAAAGCAATACTATCCATAATCCACCATTATAAGGTTGGTGAACCAACGATCATGATCAACCTTCAAAGACATTCAGATTCAATAGACTATCAATATATTTATTAAAGCATATCGAATTATTGAAACATATCGTCTTTAATTAATTACAAGGAATATAACACTGAGTGAGGAATCCCGCTTTTCGAGGAACATTCATTGAACCTGAAATCCCTAAATCCAGAGGGAAAAACGTTGGGGTTTCACGCTGAGCTACCAGCCTAAACCGAGCCGAAGGGAGGCATTTTCGCTGGGAGAAAAAAATGTCAAGCGCAGAGGACGAACTGCGTGTCAGCAGAGTTAAGGGAACAGGGCTGTAAATATGGGAGAAGGGGTCAACTCAGAGGAAGAGATTGCCCATTCGCAGTGTCCTTCATTGCTCGTGCTCAAGGTAAACTCGAAGGTGGTTAAGTATTGGGTAAGAACCGGACTAATACCCCACGCCCGGTCTCCTTCACCATGCCCACGCAACCCAAATCACATGCAGGAAGGCTCAAACTTGGATTTCTCAATAGATTTATTAAAACAATACATCATCTGGCTTTCCAGGTTATTGAGTGCTTGCTCTAATTCTGCACTAACCAGATCCATGGGCTCATACAAAAGCTAAGTGGCAAAATAACATAAGCTACAAAAGAGATATCCCCGAGTGTGATCCGAAAAAGAGAGCTTACCAATATCCTCGACGAGTTTGGAAAGGGGAGGCATTCATCACCAAGTATCTACCCGAGACCCAACAACCGGGTCCTTCTCCGCCCAGTCGATTTTTTAGGGTAATACCAAACTGTAAGGGACGATCCTCTAGCGCAAACACATGGACGAGCCCGGAATGTAATACACACACAAAAAAAGAAACCGCCAGGCCTTCCATTCTTATCACGTAAGGATCTCATCTCTGGTTTATCCTTGCGGGGTAAAATAAAAATGAAAAGCAGGGCCTTCACAATCCTTCAGGAAGATTAAAACAATGCTGAGTGAAATCCATGGATGACAATCAGCAAAGCAAAGACGTAGAGTGATATGAGGAGAACGAAATAAAAGAGAGTTGCACAAGGGTTCTTCTCACAAAAGGGTCTGAGTGTAAAACGATAAGAAGAAGGCACATGGATTATGGACGGGAATAAATGAATATTTTTCCACCCAAAATTTAAGGTAAAAGTAATAATTTAGGATAAATTAAACCTGGAGTATCTGATGGAAGGACATAAAAAAAAATGAATTACAACTCATAAAACCTCTGCAAATAAAGTTATCAGCGAACGTCTGTGATAGTTATCCTACGGATAGTGGTTGGGCCAAGCCTAATACCATGTTCAAATGTCTTCAAATTAAGGTTTATGCAACGATTCTTGGAAAACAAATTGAGGCTTAAAGTAAAGGACAATATGGAAGTGTTGTACAAGTGGAATCAGGATTACTTTAAAATTAAAAAAAAAACATTAGCATGGGAGGATATTTGGGTTACCCAACTTTACCTAGCGCTAGAAAACTTACAGTGATCCAAGATCCATTACAATTTTCAATGTTGACAAAAATCAAAATGGCAGGGACCACACAATTAACTGTTTCAATTAAAGGAAGTGATCCAAGTAAATTCACCCACTACAGTTCCAGAAATTCATTATCATTTTCATTAACATCTAAAAACATAAAAAAAAATCTAACTAATTACAATTGAAAATGTTACACATGCATACTGTAACCGAAGGCGAAGAATCCGAAGTCATTGTCCTGCTCTTGCACTCTGTCCAACTCCTTCTTTCTAACTGCTGAGACCTCACCGGTACCTCCTAGCCAACGCTATGGGTACTCTTCTTCCCCCTGAGCCCCCCGAGCTGCAAAGGGGTCACGCATATAAAACAGAGAAATTATAGCTCCCAAATCACCTTGCAAGGTCGACCTACCACTCTCTATCCGAGTTGGGCATCTCAACTCCCACAAGAAAAATCAGTCAAGAAACTTTTTGGCAGCGTAACCTTACGCATACCAATATTGATCCATACTCCTCCTCTTTCATCCTTTTTGTAGAGTTTTCTTAGTGATTAGTTTCCAAAACCCTCATTAGATTCTTTTTATTAAATTTAATTAGGATAAACCACCCTCGTACACATGTCACTTGATCCCTTAGTTGCACCAGAGATTAATTAATTAATTAAATCAATTTTTCCTATTTCCCTCACCCACCTAAAAGCGTTCCTAAAAATTCTCCTCGATGTCCCTTTATTCCCTTACGTTTCTTAAATGTCTAATGCCTTACTTAAAGCCTAGTTGAGTTCACATAAGTTAGGCATTCCCCTTTTTCTTTAAGTTTCCCCTTTTCTTTAAGTTCCCCTTTTTATCTAAGTTCAGAACTATAAAGTTTAGACATAAACAACAATTTACCCTTTTAATAATTTAATCCTTCATTAAAATTTCACTTTAATTATTAATGTTTGAATTTTCTTTAACCCCTTCTTGTTACATGTCCATTTAGTTTTTTTTTTGTTCAATGTTATACTTAGACCTAAGTTTTAAATTCACTAGGCTTGGCGACATTTTTTAAGGAAAACAAATTAGTTATTAAAATTTACTCATACCATCATTCATTTTAAGGCCGACCAGGTCCTAAGGAGGCATAGTTTTATAGGTACTAGGTTTATCAACTTTCTAGATTTAAAATCTCAACGTTCTTTTCAAGACGCACGATGTTCTCCAAGGGTGCCACTTGATTGCATTCATGTTTTATTTGTGCGACGTGCCCTTCAAGATGCATTGTGTGCTCCAAGGGTGCCACTCGCCTTTTGACTGATTTTGGTAGATTTAAAACCCCTGGAATCAATACTCCTTTAGATGACCTTGTTGGATACTAAGGGCCTCTAAGGAATAATGACCCTACCTTATTGTGCGCCCCTTAGAATCATCGTGAGTGACTGTCACAGTCTGCCCTCATGACATCATGGATCTCTCAAACTAGGTAATCGTTAACCTATAGTTCGAGCCACGACAGGAGTGCTAGTAGGTTGTGGTAGGGCTACTACCACACCTCTCCCTCAATAAATTTGGTTGTCATGTGTGACCCATTTACTCCTAATGTGAGTTTGGTAAGCAAGCTATTGTCAGCCTGCATTCATCAACGAAATGTGTCAGTGATAACAATCAACATCATAATATCTAGTCATATGTCACATATGTAATATCAAAACATTCAAACCATAACCGTCTGCTCCCTGACTCAATACAGAGTCGAAGGAGATCCATCGATGCTATTGGCATCCTCAAACGTCTAGAGTCCTGCACACTCAGGAAAACCAGTCAATAGCACTTGTCGATATAAATATCATAAAATAAAATGTCATCAAATCCACAAACATCATCATGCTCCATAATCGAATCGGTCAATCATATAGTGAACTGTATCACTTGCACACAAGTGTCCACAAGAATACGTCACATCGGGTGCGCGCAAGAGCAGGATGTTACATCAGTCATGGATTTAGGAGAGATATAACTAATACATTATTATAATATTTATTTGACTTGTCATGGATTTAGTTAGCAAATAATAATATTTTATTGTATAAGAAAAGAGACTCACTCAATAAAAAAATGTTCTCTCTCTCCATTGTAAAGGGTGTAGAATTTGGGTATTTAGGAGCTTTCCTCTTGGGATACATTGTAGAACATTTTGGCAAGCTTAATGGAGAATTTTAAGTATATTTTCATTTGGTGTGAGGCTTTATTGTGCACTCATATTTTATGTGTTAATTTTGTATTAAGAAACCCTTGTAACATGTTGTGATTTCCATTATAATAAACCATGCTTCATTTTGGATAGATTAATGTAAGGTTTCAACTCTCTTATTTCTACTATGATTATGTTAGCCTACATGATTCTTATTATTGGTTCCTAGAGTCTTAACTAGGATGGGACTTTAGTCTTTTTTCAAATTTAGGTCCTTGAAAACCATTAATTATGTATGGATTTAGTACTTAGTAATATTTTCCGCCATAAGACATTTGTTAATGCATAATGCAATTATTTATAATCGCTTTAGAAAAAATGAACTATTCATTCTTACATAGGCTTCCTTAACACTTTAAAAAGTAATTAATCAAATTAAATAAATTCATACATTCATACACTTAAAATTTATACACTTTGAAATTCATACATTCATCAACATAAAATGAAGAAACAAGGAAAATCATAAAAAACATGTCATATTCAACATCATCTAAATTGTACATTTGTTACAAAATGACACATTGTGCCCAATATACAAAATGGTAGAAAGTTCTCTAACAAGAAAAAACAGCCATATGGTGGCCTAGATACAAAATGACAGTTATTGGTCACTCAATTTCCACTTCCACCCTCACCACCCTCAAGAGCATCCTGGAAATCGATCTTTCTTCTCTTGCTCGAAAAAGCAGCTCGATTGTTTTTGCACCTGGCTGTGCTTTGTCACTTCAGAGACTGCACAAAGAAAAAAAATCGTTATAAGTTTTTTCCACAATGAATTAAAAGACTTGAAAAATGAAACTTTGAAGTTCAACATAAGATGACTCACCGCAGATGGTACTAAAAATTGTTAGGGTGTTACCCTCCTCCATGACCCTAATATCTCAGTGATGCCACCTTGAATCAGTTACAAGGATCAAATCATGAAATTCAAACAAATATGCATAAAATCAATTCCAATCATGATACATAAAAATTGAGCATCAACTCACTATCGTGTCGTGAATATCTTAGGAAGCAATGAATATTCGCTAGCAGGTGGAGCGCTCGGTTGTAAAACCTAGTCTAAGGAAACATCTATTGTGGCAGCCTTAGTGATGGTGCATATGGAACTGGTGGGGGGAGTGGGTGGCATACAGGTGAATCTACTATGTATGGATGTGATGAAAGAGGTGGTGTGGATGGGTGGCATATGGGTGCATCCACTGAGAATACATGGAATAAGAAATATGGTGGAGGTGGGTGGAAATGAACCCTAAATACGAAAGAGGTGAATCTCTATGAATATCCTAGATAATATTTGTCTAGAAATTTAGAATTTTTTATACTTTATATTATTTTAGAAAATATTAAATTAATTGAACAAAACTAAAAAATAACTAGAGTGGGATGAAAATTCAAGCATACTTGGCTTGAGTTGGACACGGTGGCAAGACCTCTTGAGTATTTTATTGTTTCTCTCCTCCTCTCTAGCTCAATAAAAGGAAAATGTGAGGTGTACTTTGTGCAAATGGGCACAAATTGTGCCTATGGTGCCTTAAAAAAGGGAATAGCGGGAACACATGCACATTATTAGGAATAGACACACATTCTTCAGAAAGTGCATGCATTATTAAGAACATGCAGTCATTCCTAAGAACACACATGCATTAGTTTCAATTTTCCTATGTGTCACGTTGAGTGGAGGTTCGGGATTTTCTTAGGAACGTGAACGCATTCCTGCGAGTGTACATTCTTGCTGACCCCCTTGCCATTTTTTCATCCACCAAATTTGTGCACGCACCCTTTGAAAAATTATTGGACAATATCTTATGAAATATATGATGTATCATAATAATGTCTACCATATCCCACCCTAATGATGTTCATAGCTAGAAAATAAATACGTCCCCTTGGGCCTCATTTTGTCTTGTCATTATTTCACCCATCTTGTTCTCCTCCATATGAAAAACAAAATATAAAAGGACACACAATTAAGTCCATTATTTCTAGATAGACATGACATGGTATTGTAAGAGTGATGAGAAAACTAGACCCCCCTTGTCACACTAGTTCGAAAACTTTATGTAATTATAAGTAGAACCAACAACATACACCTGCACTTGTGCACATGTTTTTGTCTACATGTGGATAATGGTTTGTGTGAATGTGTATGTACTTCCATTGATGCATTTCTTTATATTTCTTAACACAAAGTTGAAAAACACATTTCACCCTTCAACTACAATACTTTTGAAAATTATTATCTTATTGATAAGTTGTTTGATTATGAATAGGTATTTCTTTAGTAGTTCCTAACACATCTCTTCTAATTTTTCAATCATTACCATGCTTATTTCTTGGTGTACCATACTCTACCTTTGAAAATTGATTTTTGCCAAACAAAGATTACAATTTGGGCACGTTCTCTTGGAAGTTGCCTCACCTATTCACTTTATCTTGAATGTTTCTTCACTTGTCACCTGCTCTGAGGTTACCTCATCTATTCACTTGCTCATATGTTGTTTAAATTATTGAACCATGTTGACACTGCTTAGACATTGCTTGAATATTTGACCTCTACCTCACTTATCACATGCCTGGATTCTCAACCCTTCCCTCACCTATCACCTTATTATATGCTTAACCATTTCCTCACTTGTCACATTGCTAAGGGTTTTATGATAGGCGCATTTGTGCCAAGTAGGGATGGAAGGAGGTGGCTTATTGTAATGAGTTGTTAATTTCACCCTCTCATTTGTACATTGCACTACCTAGTATGCATTTATTTCTCCCATGTCCACTTTAAAAAATGCATATTTATCTTGAATAGTTCAAAAATTGATAGCTAAGAAATAATGAGTACCAATGACATCTTGTTTCCAATAAATGTTGCCAATACTAGTATTTTATTCATTAAAAGGAGATGTTAATTAGATTATGAAGATATATATTATACATGCATCAATGGTTAGTTTAACCATGGACATAATGGATATTGGAGTACTAATTAATATCCTCGTATACAACCACTTGTGCCTTTTCCATTCTCACAACAAATTGCCTTAAGTCATGAGAAGAGTAGAAAGATATCCATCCAACCAATATTCAATATTAAGTTGTTTTAATATTCTTGATTATTTTTCTCAAATATTAGCATTTTCTTTGTAACATAGATAGTGAGTTTCCTTTGGTGGAAAAGTGGCTTGAATCTTATCTAGAGTTTCACAATTGATCTAAAATAATTATCTCTATCAAGCTATCATGCCTTGAATTATTTGTTTAGTAGCTACTTGAGTTTGTTTTAATAAGTGGCAAGTCATATATTCATATATACCAGTTGTCAAAATATTTTCATGCTATCAAAGAATTTCAATTGAGAGACACTCAAACTGAATCCTTTATAGTAGTCTCTCAAGTCCATTGGATTGAATAATATCATATACAAAATTTGAAAAGATTAGGTATGTCTTGGCCCCAAGATATTGTATCTCGTTGGGTTGTTATATTCTTTGCAGTGAAATTATAGTCAAGGTGGATCAAATGACAATCGAAGGTCGAGTACATGGTTCGACTAGTAAAGTCGAAGTCGAAGACATCGATAGCAAGACAAAGTTCGAGGTGGTTCAATCGAGTAAACTTCAAGTCAAAGACGTCGACAGTAATTTGAAGCTCAAGGTAATTCAACCAAGTAAAGTCGAAGTGCAAGACATTGACAATAGGTCGAAGAGTTCAATAGTTGAGCGTGTGGAAACTGACTGAAGACCGAATGAATGTCGATTGGTAGTTGACTAGTAATCTGACTTGGTAGTAGACTATAACAGAATATCGATATTTGTGGGATTTTTAGCCAATGATCTGTGTGGATCTGTAAACATTTTTTGGTTCCTTTTCTTTAGGGTTTTTCCTACTATAAATACTATAAAGAAGGAATTTTGTAATATTGTAAAAGGTAATAAATTAATAGTTAATCAATAGTTAATCAATAATCATAGAGGTTGTTGGTCATGTAGATGTAAGTCGAATTGGATATAGGGTTATTCTTTTGTAAAGAAAGAAGGTATGATGTCAATTGTGTCTTAGGTGTGGACCAAGGTTAGGCATGTAACCTTTTATTATGAATGAATAAGACAACAAGAGAGCAGAATGCTCAAGGAATGTTTGTTTACCCAGTTTGGGTTTCTAGGGTAAAATATCTATGTATTGTGTGCTTTCTTTGTCATTTACTTTATTTTTTAAATATTTCTTCCTCTCTTCTGCTAGGTTTAGTGTGGAAGTGTTCTTCATTTCCTAACATGCAGTATCAAAGATTTTTTTAATAACATGTCGTATCAGAGATTATTTAACAACCTTGTATTTGAGATAAACCGTAGGTTCAATAAGAGTTGTAAATCAGAAATATTTAAATATTGTGTTAAAGGATGGCAAGCAGCTCGAGAATAGAGATCAAAAAATTCAATGGCCAGAATTTTGAGCTTTGGAAGCTTAAAATTGAAGACCTCCTTGTAGATAGAGAAAAATGGACAATAGTGTGTCCAGGTACCATGCCGATAAGTATGTTGATGGAAGAATGGGAGAAACTCGAGAGAAGGGAAAGGAGTATGATTCGACTTTGTCTTGCATATTCGGTACTACTGAATATCTTAGGTGAAGATTCAACCAAGAAACTATGGGACAAGTTGGGAAGCTTTTACCAGTCGAAATCCCTGGTAAATAAGTTGTTTCTCATAAAGAAACTATATCTTCTGAGGATGAGTGAGGGAAGTTTGGTGGGTGAGAATTTAAATGCATTTAATACCATTTTAAGCCAGTTATCTTCTATGGATATTAAAATCACTAAGGAGGAGAAATGTGTTAGCCTATTATGTTATTTTCTAGACTCCTAGGATAACTTAGTAATGGATATAAGGAGTAATACAACCATATTATCACTAGAATACATGGTTGCATTTCTACTGTCAGAATAAATGAGAAGGAAGAACATGGAAGTATTGATCAAATATGTATTAGTGGTGAGAGTTCAACTGGTTGACAAAGATAAAGGAAAATTATCTTGTAGAAATTCTAAGTCGAAGGGTAGATATAAATCCTATGTTTAGTTGACGAGAATATGTTGGAAATGTGGTAAATCTGGGAATTACAAAAAGGATTGCAATTCAAAGGAAATGTAAGTCAGTACAAGATCCGATGAGAAGCAATCGTCTGAGAGAAAGATGACTTCAAATAAGGGAGGCAATGTGTACATGGCGTCGACTAGTACAAAGTCAGATCAAGATGTTTGGTTGATCGACTCAGGAGCATCCTATCATATGACACCACATAGAGAATGGTTCTGCGAATATGAACGATATGAAGGAGGATATGTGGTCTTGGGGGACAAATCGACAACCAAAATTGTCAAGCAAGTAAGAGTTTGATTGATATTGCAGGATGGGAGGAGTAGAACCCTTCCATGTGTGCTACACATTTGAAGTTTGGAAAGAAACTTGATATTTGTCAGCAAGATGAGTGATCCAGGGGTGCACATTTTATTTCATAAGTATTTGTGCAAGATGGTTAGAGGTGTGATGGTATTAATGAAAAGAGTTTTGATTACAACCCTATACAAGATATTAGGGAATGTCAACGCGACTGGATGCAACATCATCGTTGTTCTTGAATTTGACTTGACTTCGAATTTACTCTAATCGACTCAGGTTGAGTCGATTAAAACTAACATGACAAGTCATCATAAAGTTGACCCGACCATGCTATGACACTAGAGGATGGGACATATTGGAGAAAAAGGACTTTGAACTATGTATAACAAAGGTATGGTCAAATATTTTCTTGAATGTAATTTAGAAGTTGACTTTTGTGAACATTTAATATATCGAAAACAAAGTCGGGTGAGGTTCCCATCGGGTGAGGTTCCCATGTGGATGGACAAGGGAAACAAAGATTCTAGAGTTGGTTCATAGTAATGTGTTTGGCTTTGTTTCAATGCCTTCACTTGGTGGATCCCTATATTATGTCTTATTCATAGATGTTTTTTCCAAAAAGACATGGATATATTTCCTGAGGAAGAAATAAGAGGTTTTCAATAATTTCAAAGTGTTTAAATCTCTTATAGAAAACCAGACATATAAGAAGATTAAGGTGTTGAGAATTGAAAATGGTGGTGAATTATGTGGAAAAGAATTTGATCAGTTATGCAAGAAGTGTGGAATAGCACGCCAAAATACCACACCATACACCCCACAAAAAAATGGAGTTGTTGAGAGAATAAAAATAGCATTGATGGACAAGGAAAGGAGCATTCTTAGTGGTGTTGGGCTCGCACAAGAATTTTGGGTGGAGTCAGTCGACACTACAAAATATATAGTGAATATGTCTCCTTCATCAGTGCTAGTCGACACGACTCCACATGAGGTATGGTCTGTTAATAATCCTTCGGTATCACATCTCAAAGTATTTGGATGTGATGAATTTGTGCATTTTCTCAAGATAAAGAGGAGAAAGATGGACAAGAAGGTAGTCAAGTGTATTTTCATTTTATACAAAGAAGGAATGAACGGATACAAACTATGGGATCATGCATCAAGGAAAAAAGTGTACAATCAAGATTTGTTCTTCATAGAAGTCAGAAGTAAGTCTAAGCCTGAAGAAATTGTTCAAAACGAGAATAATCCAAAGAAGGCGCAGTTTGAACTGAGGAACAAAGAAGATGATTTAGATGAGTTGACTGTATTGGAAGAAGAGGTGGAACAATCGGCCTTAGTTGTAAGGATTCCAGAACGAGTAATAAAACTAGTCGAAAGGTATATTCCTCCCAAATTATGTTATGCATTCATGTTAACTTCCACCAATGATGAGCCCAAGTCAGTTGAGGAGGCAATCGAATTAGTAGAGGGAAAATTTGGAGGGACGCTATGGTCAAAGAGATGGAATCCTTGCACAAGAATGAGACATGGGACTTAGTTGAATTACCTAGTGGAAGAAATCCTATTGGTAGAAAATGGGAATTCAAGAAGAAGATGAATGTAGCAGGTCAAGTCTAGAAATTCAAAGCCCGACTGGTAGCGAAAGGATATTCCAAGTCGAAGGAGTTGACTTCAGTGTGATTTTTCCCCTATTGAAAAATTAACTTCCATTAGGGTACTAAAGTCTCTAGGTGCAACATTTGATATAGGAATAGAACAGATGGATGTAAAGACAACATTCCTACATGGGGACCTAGAAGAAGAAATGTACATGAAACAACCAGAAGGATTTGTAGTAAAGGGAAAGAAAGATATGATGTGCAAATCGAAAATATCCCTTTATGGTCTAAATCAATCACCAAGGATGTGGTACCAAAATTTCGACACTTACATCCTCAATTTTGGGTTTGTGAAAAACAAAGTTGATCACTCTACATATTCCGAAGAAGAAGGTGGGTGTTTCATATATGTAGCATTGTATGTTGATGAAATGTTGTTGATTGGAAACAACATGAACATAATAAATGAGGTGAAGAAGCAACTATAATCCAAGTTCGACATGAAGTATATTAGTACAATGATATTCATTCTTGGAATGGATATCAAGAGAGATCGAGTAGCTAGAAATATCTGGTTGAACCAAACCAAGTATATTGAAACAGTCTTGAAACATTTCAACATGTAGGGTTGCAAAACCTGTGAAGGTGCCAATTCCTGTGGTAGCAAGGCTAATTATTGAACAATGTCCAAGGACATAAGAGGAAATAGAGGACATGGCATGTGTTCCCTATGCAAGTTTTTTTGGTAGTATAATGTATGTGATGGTTTTCACTCAACTCGGCATTTCCCATGCAATGGGAGTGTTGAGTAGATACATGTCGACACCACCTAGGAAGGAGCATTGAACAACTTTCAAGAAAGTATTCAGATATTTGTGTGACACAAAATATTATGTTATATGATACCAAGGAAAACCTGGAGGTGACAGTGATGTAAATGTACATGGATTTGTTGACATTGACTGGGTTGGAGATCTAGATCGATGAAGGTCGACTAGTGGATATGTGTTCAAGATGATTAGTGGAGCAATCATCTGGATGAGTAAGTGATAGATGGTCATATCCTTGTCAAAAATAGAAGTTGAATACATAGCATCCACTAATGGAAGTAAATAAGCAGTATGGCTACAAAGGCTATGTTGAGGAATAATATTTGAGTAGAGAGCTATGAATATAAGTTGTGACAGTCAAAGTGCAACATTTCTGGAAAAGAACCCAGCTTGCCATTCTAAGACTAATCACATTGATGTACAATACCATTTCATGAGAGAAATGGTGGAAATAAAAAGGTGCTATTGGAGAAAGTGGAGACATTGGAAAACATAAAAGACTCTTTGACCAAGTCTATGAGTGTTGTGAATTTCTCTTGGTGCAGAGAGGCAATGGGCATTGCTTCCCTGGGTCTGTGAATGAGATTTTAGAGGTATAATGGTTTCAACAAAGAAAACAACAAGTGGGAGAATGATGGGTTGTTATATTCTTTGTAGTGAAAGTATAGTCAAGGTGGATCAACTGATAGTCCAAGGTCGATGTGGTTCAACCGATAAAGTCTATAAACATAAATATTATTATGATAAACAGTAAGAAGATCTATTATGAGATCAAGGAAAGACAATGGACCTTGATTTGCTTTATACTGTACATATTTTATTTTAATGAAATAGAGAAAGGTCAAGATATTATTGAAGGGATGGCCATCATGGGTTACGATGTCATGAGAGGAGTGGTGCAAGAGGGAGGTAATTTATTTAATTGACTCTGCCAATTAGTACTCTACCAAATTAAAATGGTGTAGAGTTGGACTGTCTCAATCCCTAAAAATTGATTATCAGTCAACATAGTAGTTGGAACATTTCTTTTGGAAGTTAAGGAAGGATGTGAAAATTACTTTCAGGAAACTTCTGGCATGACCCACAAATTCCTGGAGAAGAAGGCAGGAAAATAGGGCATAGGGACAAATAGAGACACACAAACATGGGCATAGTAGGGAAGTAGTGGGAGATAGAGAGGGTAGAGAACATCTGGTACAAAAAAGAGGAGAATATACAAAATTTGTAGAGACTCCCTGAAATATTGAAGAAGACCCTCTCGTGACATCATACACTAGCTCGGGGGTGGTTGTTTGTAGCAGATAATAGCACAACCTTTCCTACAGTTGGGTGGAGAGCGACTCACCCTTTTGCAATAGTCAACATAACTCAAACTCTATAGATAAGTAACTTTTCTTCTTCCGTGTGTTGATTTAGTTATGTGTATGATTTAATTAGAAGTATGATGCCTTAGAGTATGAATATTGGACTTGTTAGCTTAATAATGTACTCTAGAGATGTCATGTGACTACATAGAATATGTGTGTGCATAAAACTTCTTGTATTTTGGTTTGTAGGAGACTTATGTCTTTGGTAAAATTTGCTAGACCCGAACACCTATATATTTGTGAACACCTGCGTGACTGATAAATAGAAAATAATGGAAGGATTCATAGTCATTGTGCATATGTAGGATCCATATCTATGCTCCAGTCTAGGGGGGGAATATTTCCTTTCTTACCCTATGTACTATAGTAACCCCTCTCATGTAAACATATATATACATGGGTGCGCTCCTGTGTATCGTTGTGTTGGAGTGCTTGGAATCAACAAGCCTTTTGGAAATGGGGTGATTCAGAGAGACCTTAGGAAACCATAGAGTAACTTGGAAGAGTGTGAGGTTTGTGGGAATCATTAAGCCTCATAAGGAACTCAAGAACAACTTGTGAATGTGTTGAACCTGCACAAAATAGATCTAGCTAGAGAATACTACACACATTTGTAGAGATAAATTGAGAAAGAAGAAGCAAGATAGAATAAATGGAAGAATTATCATTAACCGTATTCCACACTCAAAGAGTGAATAATTTACAATAGATATAGGATACATGAGTAACTAATAATCCATAGTGGTGGTCTAGATTGATCTAGACACACACCAACAGTTATGGGAGTGAACTACCACCTAGTCTAGTCTCTCAAGCGGTTACGGAAGTGAACTACCACCTAGCTGAGTTAACTAGTCAACTAGTCTTCAATTAACTGTCTGAACAAAGAGTAGTGAGTTGGTGATGATCCCAATGTTGCATGGTGACAAAACCAATGCAA
>JZKD02S2113682.1:173519-184569 GCA_000966675.3 Picea glauca | reverse complement strand
TGCATAAAAATATAAAATGAGAAGGAACAAAAAACAGTTGCTAATCAACCTTGTCCTTCACTCCAAGAAGACCTCGCAATTGTGCAAGTTTGTGCTCGTTGAAGATTTTGTTGAAGATGTAGATGTCTGCATGGATCTGATGAAGTATATGCATCATTGATATTTCCACACGTATCCACTTTATCCTCTTGTAATGAATAATATCCAAATAAATTTTGGATGAAATTTTGAAAACCGTAGGGCCGTTTCCGGAAAAATGTTGAAATTTTGTTGATTTTGAAACGATCATAACTTCAGTTCCCAGACTCCGTTTTGGACAATTCTTTTTTTGAAATTGGATATTTTCCTGAGAGGAATTCAAATATCCAATTTGTTTCTACAAATGTTTCTTAGAAAATATCAGAATGGTGTCTGATGTGCCTGGCTCTCTTTTTGTTTCTTGACATGCATGCATGGTGCATGCAAAAGTGTCTACATGTGACTCCTGAGATGCATGCCATATATCTTCCACATGAATTTTAGAAAATAAATCTGAAATGGAGTAGACATCATCTTCAATTATTGGAATACAAATTTCTACAAAAACGTTTGTAGAAAACTCTTCATAATAAGAGGCGTGATCTTCTGATGGCTTCTCTTCTGGCTCTATCTGTTCTATCTCCTGCATGAAATCTTCACAATATTATTTATTCCCAAATAGAACCTCCAATATGTTCCATAATTCATTTGGAGTTAATCCTTGTGATTCTTCATATACTTGATGGAAAAGTTCAGGAGAAACAGACATGCCGATACTTTCTATGGCCATACCTTGTCTATTGAGAAAGTCATTTTTCTCATCGACCAAATCAGGCTCTACTTCCACTACCATAGTAATTTGGTACAAGCATCTGCATCTAAGATGAAGTAGAATTTTTGGCTTCCATTCCAAATAGTTATGAGGCGTGAGAATTATTTCCGACGAATAATCCATCTTTGTGTTGTCTTCAATCTTTTGTACCTGCAAAAAATGATTTGGTGTAGATTTTGCTTAGAAATCCGTGGGCTATGATACCATGTAAATGTGTTGAACTTGCATATAATAGATCTATCTAGAAAATACTACACACATTTGTAGAGAGAAATTGAGAAAGAAGAAGCAAGATAGAAAGAATGGAAGAATTCTCATTAACCGTATTCGACACTCAAAGAGTGAGTAATTTACAATAGATATAGGATACATGAGTAACTAATAAGCCATAGTGGTGTTATAGATTGATCTGGACACACACCAACAGTTATAGGAGTGAACTGCCACTTATTTTAGTCTCTCAAGTAGTTACGGGAGTGAACTGCCACCTAGCTGAGTTAACTAGTCAACTAGTCTTCAGTTAACTGACTGAACAAAGAGTAGTGAGTTGGTGATGATCCCAATGTTGCATGGTGACAAAACCAATGCAACATCTAAAATCAAATCAACTAGTCAAACTGAAGTGTCAACTAAAATAGAATATTCTCCAGGTGGAATATTCACCCCTAAAATATAGGAGATTGGATAATGACTAATTATGACTAATAAACAAGGAATAACCTTAGGAAAAATAAATCCTACGTGTGTGTGAAGTAACTCCAACACAACTTATGAAAGTGGTTAAGTCTCAAAGTGAACTGTTAAGCTAGAGGGAAATCCATAGCTCACCTCAGAGGATCAAAGTCGTTTATTTAGCACAGTGGTCAGATCTAGGCCATGTATTGACCTGTGAGTGAGATTTGACCTTGGTCATTGATCTGGCAAGGTGGAGAAATCATGACCCTCCATCGGAGCTGGAGGTAGAACCTATAGGGGGAGTACTCCAAATAAAAAAGGGTTTTTGGATCCTTGGACGAGTGGTATGGGCACTCTCACGACCACGAATCTCGAACATAAGTTTTTCAGAGGTCGAACTTTCAGAGTGCTTCTACTTGGGTTCAACAATGGTCTCCGACTAGGGGACCTGTGAGAGTGGACCATAGCCATTGATCTATCAGAGGGTGTATGTGGTATATTATGGATCGTTAGATCAATTGTAGTGAATACATTGAAGTCCCATGGTCGGAATGATCCTACATGCCAAGGAGGAGGAATTTCAAAATGGAGAGTCTGAGGGACGATCTAGGTCGTCTATAGAGGCAAGACCCACATAAAATATCGACCGTAGATCACTTCAACTCTCGCAACACAATATTAAGGAATGAGGTGGTATCACCATGATATGTCATACCGATGAGGACCCCAATCTATCCAGGAGGAACACGTGTCAACCTAGGATCGTACCTTGGGATAGGAATTGTTGAACCTAAACCGTAATATCCATGATATCAAGAAATCTCAATTGTCCATCAAAGGAAACTATTTAGAGTGGTCACTAAACCTAGAAAGGTTTGACCCCGATGGGAGAAACCTAAGAATTAATATGTACCTTTGGTCTGAGGGATACCTTGGTGTGTGATAACCATCGATTTACCATGATGTTACCATTTTCCTCGGTGAGATGACAGTGGGAGGCGATGCTAGACTCACGTGGAGATCCATGTGTTCAATGATATTTTTTCCACATGTCATAGTCCTTGGGATGACTGAGGATATGATTGTGAACCTATGTGAGTGCCACGTATCTTGTCAACTTGGAAGTGACGTGGTTGGGGTAGCAGTTTCCACCTAGGGAAAGGTCATGACCAAGGAACATATGTGGAGGTGGCTTGGAGGGTTAATGAAATAACCCTCAAGTATTACCCTTATATCTCAAGGAAGAGATATGGGTCATCTGTTGTAGGGTGACCTTCAGAGTACCCTATGGGAAAATGCTTCGATAGAGGATTTTTGAGGTGGCATACTGGTCGTCGATATATCAAAGTGGAACAAACCCCAAGAGAGGATCCTAGCTATCTGTCGCAAAGGACTTGTTGGGATGGGCCAGGGAAATTCATTATGAAAGGGGGGCCCCGATGTGAAATGTCAATTGTCAATCTGACATGACCGAATATACTCCGATATCTTATCCTGAACATTTTTTCGTAAGGCCCTATTTGGAGTGGATTACAGACATGAACGCCGATAGGAACGCTTCAAGCTAGGATCTGAATCGTCGATCTATCGAATTTCAAAGGACCCTGCAGAAGATCTAGACCATCCATGCCTAGATGATAACCCACATTGATAATGAGAATTTCACTACGTGTCAAATAGAAAAGAGGCCACATGTCATAAGGATAGGATACGATCAAGAAAAACCTGACCCAATCCTAGTCGTCCATCACCAGGCATCCAGGAACCATCCAATTAGTTGGAAAGGCAACCATAAAACTTAACTATCAGAGTACACCATGTTATCCATCATGAAAACTCTGACTGGAGTGTTAGCACTCCACAAATATGTTCGACTGATAAAAAGATGACGAAGGTAAATTTTTCAACCAACTTTGAGACCCGAAACTAGCCTTTCGGATCTGGAGAGGGCTCTCTTAGGAATGGCGTGGTATCTGCGTAGGATATGAATTTGGAAATAATGGCTAGATCTAACATCTATGATAATGGATTCTGGTTATATTGGCACAAGGAGGTGAAACTTGGGCTATGGAGTCGATTTGAGGAAATGATGGACATAAATGACTCAGTGAGTAGACTTGAGAGGATAAGGCTAGACGAGAAATAGTCTTCAGTGTAAAACCAAAATGAGGCAGGAAAAAACATAGGAAAGAAACTCAGGAGCATCGTTGTAGACAAGTTTGGAGTTAGCTTGAGAGGAATTTTTTTTTTCTAAGTGGCATGAACAAGGGGCGTTGTACAGCGAATCCACAGGTTCAAAAATTTGTTCTGAAATAGACAGTATAAGATATGAAATAAAAGGTATCAGGAAACACATACGCAAATAAAGAGGCACAATACATCTGACTATCACAACTATAATATTTTCATCAAGTCATGGGACCTTTGCATTAAATTTTGGTCAAAATCTCATATTACATACAATAGAAGTTGTTTACTCTATTTTCCAACCAACCTGTCTTACATCGAAAAGATGAAATATATAAACAAGGGTTCCTCTTGGGTTGCCCTACTTTCTAAATGTTAACTTTAAACTAGGAACAACGCGTGACATGTGCCAGAGACTCTTCGCCTGGTACTATCCAAAAATAGGCAATAATCACGCATGCCCAGTAACAACTGTCTTCAGGTTCTCCATGGGGTCGGATCGTCGGTCACAATCCTATGTGGGGAAAGATGTGTCACCATATCTCTTGATTGGGTATCCTAGTGAATAGGTGTCTGTTAAAAACTTGTTTGTTTGTAATATTGGATTCACCTTCTGTTATGCGCCCATTTTTGGAGAATTGTGCGCAATAAATAGTTGTTCGATTCTTGTGACGGTTATCAAAATGGTAGGGTACTTTAGAGGACATGTATCACTCAAAAATGTCATCAATAAAATGTCACCCATTAAACTTTCTCTTTCTATGCGATGGCAAGAGCCATGCAAATTTCCTTTTCGGCTGCTTCACATTCTCTGGAATGCTTCATGTGCCTTTATTATGCTAACCTTTGTGCCTCTCACAGTTGGACAATAATGTCATGCCTCTAATCTACCTTTTCATTCATGCCATGTTCCCTCCATGACTCTGTGAAATTCATGCTTTTGCGGTCTTTGTCGCTAGCTATCACCTTAATTCCCTCTTCTCTTGATAGAGATTGACAATAACCAACTTTTCTTGTTTCAGCTGCTAAGAGGGAGCTTCCTCATTTTCTCCCACGACGTCCACTTTACTTGCTCTGTTCCCGCCTTGATTTCCTGGCAGGTTCTAGCCAGATGGTGCATCTGAGTAGTTCTCCAGCTATCAATCTGATGCACGGTTCTTCTGCAATTTGAGCCTTCATGATCCCCTTGTTCTTTCTTGGCATGCCCCTCCTCCGAGGAATTTTTTTGAATTTTTTTTTGGGATGAGGGGGTTCTTACCATCTCCCTTTCATGTATGAATTTATCTACTTTGGTTGTTCTGTGACTTGATCTGGTATTTTCTTCAGGTGAAAGAATGGTTCCTTACACATATTTGGGAATGGTTGTTGCGAGTGAGAAAGAATTTCACTCTCTTTGGGGTTCAGGCCTCGCAGTTCTGCCACTCCTCGTGCCTTTTCCTGTGCTTTGAGAAGCCACCATGGTGTGACCAAGGTATACCCTACGTGAAGTGTATTGAACGAATGCACAGGGGGAGTGGTTCTGAGACAACTGGATTGGCAAGGGGAGACTGCGGAAAGAGTTTCAGCCTAGTTCTATGACTGGAGGGCATGCCGAGCATATGAGATTTATAACAAATCAACCAAGAGAGGGAATCATGATGTACGGTATCCAATTTATGGTGACGATATGTTTCAAGTCGAATTGCAGGTTGTCCATGGAAAATCCCCATGTGTAGGATGTAGGTGGTAAAGCTTGCTGAGCATGCCTAATATGAACACTGCTATTTTTCATTATCTCGGCCTTCATGATGAACTGATAATAACTGTTGTACTTGCCAACGTGGCCTTTATTAACCACTTGACTCAACCAGGGAATGTAGAAACTGGCTTCTTAACGGGATTCGACCTTCTGGGAAAAGACATGCTTGTACCACATATACAATTCCTGACTCTGACACCCTTTCCCATTTCCAAGGGCCAATTGGCCATTTGCTGACTTCAAACTCATGGTGCTATGTACCTGGCTTCACATGTTTGGGCGCATGGGCCATAACATGACTCAAAACCGACTCTAAATGGAATGAAAAATGGTGGTGCTAATAGCTAGCTCCAACGGGGATGTTATCCTCCCTATGAGGTAGCAAAGAACAGTAGACCAGGTGCCTGACCATTGGGATTTATTCAACCTATAGACACTAAAAAATATAAATGATGAACAAAAAATAAACTAGACTCATTGACACAGCTTCTAAGACTTTGGCATAAACTTAGGGCCTTCACTTTGGGTTGCAATTTTCTGCTGATCTACTGACTCGACGCAAAAATAAAACGACTATTTACAATGACAAATGACTTAAACGAACTTTATTTCATCAAGTAATGTTTGAGGAACCTGTCGTTTACAGGCCCCCAACCAAGAAACTCTCCATCCAGTCCTTTTAGGAAATAAGCATTGTCTCTGCAGTACACGTCGATTTTGTACGACCCCATCCAAAGGTGATCAAACTTTTTGTGTTTTCCTTTACCTTCATTTCTCACATCCCATCTCGGCACCAAATATCCTGCCTGGAAATATTCCTGCTTGGAATGTTTGTCGAAATCTTCATTTATCCTCTACTGATGGAGTTGAGATGGATTATACACCTTCTCCCTCGTCTGTTGCATGTGAATCAACTGGTTTATCCTCCTCTGTGCATCATTTGGATCGGCCTCCTGCTCTTACAACAACTTCCTGACGGGCGGTCCCAGTGCAGTAGGGAATATTATGTCTGCACCGTAAACGATCTAGAAAGGTGATGTAGATATGTATTTTTTGGTGGTAATTTGATCTGCCCACAACACGTAGATAAGCTTCTTATGCCAAGATCTCTTTTTGTCTTACAAGAGTCTTTTGATGATCTTGGTCAGGATCTTATTTGAGGATTTCGCTAACCTGTTTCCTTGTGGATAATATGTCATGGAATGCCCCAGGGTTATGTTATATTCTTGACAGAAATTATCCATATTTTTAGACTTGAATGCGGCCACATTATTTGTTATGATCTTAATAGGAAAACCGAACCTTAACAAGATGTTTGTCTCCAGGAATTGTATGATGATCGCGTTGGTAGCCTATTTTGTGGGCACTGCCTCAATCCACTTCGTAAAATAATTGGTGGCTGTAAGAATCCATTTATGTTGCACAGAGGATGGAGGGTTTATCTCTCTTATGAAATCTAGGCCCCACTGCATGAAATGCGCTTCGAATGAGATTGGCTTTAACGGCAGGGAATGTAGCTTTCTCCTCCCATCAAAAATCTTGCACTCGTGGCAGCTGGAGACTTCTTTATATACGTCAGCAAAAATCATTGGCCAGTAATAACCCACCCTCAGGATATTGTGCGTGATAGTCTTCCAATAGTGTTTCTCTCTGCAGTATCCTCTGTGAAACTCTTGTAAGGCCCGTTTCGTGTCGTCCTCCAGCAAACAACTTAATAGTATTCCTTTGGGATCTTTCCAATATAGTGAATTGTCCAAGACGTGGAACTTAACCGCTTTAAGCTTGAGGAATATTGCCTTAGTATTAATCATGCTTGGAGGGGCCTGAAGATTCTCCAATACATATATGATGCCTGTATACCATGGAAAATCAATGAAATGTTGAGGCATCTGTGCATCTTTTTCTTCTTGAGGGAATTTCGACAGATCAAAAATGAAGTTCATTCCTACAACATCGTAGTCTGACTGTTCCATCAACTTTGTGAGGCCTTGACCTTTGACCATATTTGTAGGCTTGATCTCAAGATTGTATACTAACATGGTTGTTATCCACTTTCCTCTCCTTCCTTCCAGGTCAGGCTGAGTCAGGATGACCTTTATTGAACTATTGGCCACATAAGAGATGACATGGGAGTGCAATATATATGTCCTGAATTCCTTCAAAGATTTTACTAAAGCATATGCCTTCTTTTACATAATATTGTACCTTAGAGGAGCATCTTGTAGTGTCTGGTTGAAGTAGGCTATGGGTTTCTTGAAATCCTGTTCATCCTTCTGCAACAGTACGCCGACAATAGTGTGTTCTGAGGCAAATGAGAAAAGGAGGAAATCTTTCGTAAATTTCGGGTTGGCTAACATAGGGGCTTTAGTCAGATCCACTTTGATATCTTCAAAATATTTCTTGGCCTCTAGGTTCCACTTAATCTTGTTTCCCTTCCTGATCATGCAAGTGATATGTTTTATGATTTCCGCCAGGTTTGGGATGAATCTCCTAAAAAAGTTCACCTTGCCCACGAAAGATTGTACCTCCTTTTTACTGCATGGGGTATCGATATTCAAGACACATTCAACCCTGTTGGGGTATATTTTAATGCCTTCTTTGGAAATAATGTTCCCCAAAATATTTCTTTCCTCCACTGTGAAATGTGATTTCTTCGGATTCAGTGATATGCCGAACTTTCTGCACTTTTGGCAAACCCTAGTCTTCTGGTGCTCGAGATGTTGTTTGTCGGAGGTAGAATACACTGTGATGTCATCTAGATAAATCACGGTGAATTTATCATTCTCATCAGCAAAGGCGATGTCCATTTCCCTCTGAAAGGTGGCACCAACATTCATCAGGCCGAACGATATCTTAGTGTACATGAACGTTCCCCACAGAGTAGTGAAGTTCGTCTTCTCTCTGTCGTCCGGGTGGACCATGATTTGGTTATATCTTGAGAAATTGTCCATCATGGACATATTCTGAGATCCCACTACCTTTTTCAATATGTAGTCCATTTTGGAAGGGGGTAGTGGTTTTTGAGAGACTCTTTATTTAAATTTTGGAAGTCTATGCACAGTCTTATCTCGCCTCTTTTATTTCTTAGAGGTACTAGGTTAACTACCCACTTTGAGAATCTTAAGGAAACAATAATTTTGGTGTCGAAAAGATTCTTTACCTCTTTCTCAATCAGCGATATTAACAAGGGATTTATCCGTCTCAGCTTCTGTTTGAAAGGATTATGATCTTCCTTGACAGGGATAACATGTTGGATCACCTTCATGTCATACACTTTCAGACCATCGTAGCTCCACACTAAGACGTCTGGGAAATCCTTCATGAGATTTATGTAATCCTTCTTGACCTCCAGACTGAGTGTATTTGATAATTTTACCATCTTCGGATCTGCCTCAGTCCCAATGTTGCATTATTCCACATCTTCTTCACTTGTGGTGATCTTGGGGTTCTTAGCCACACCATTTTCATCAAACAACTTTTCTAGCGGCACCAACCCCTTTGGAATAACATTGTTCTTCATTTTTATTATATCCCTTCCTGCGATCTAGTTTTGGAAAGGGTTGTTGTTACTGTGTGCATTTGCGCCCTCATCTTCATCTCCCCAATATTCCCTGTCGATGTTTGTGTTAGCAAACTCATCGCTCATAAGGAGGAATCTTTCCACCTTTTTGTCATCGTCAATCACCTGCTAGTGTTTTATGTTGTCAGGTACTGTCGGCCTATTCTTAACCTCGATTTCATATATTTTATTTGGAAGGATGGGAATCTTGAAAACTGAGGCCGAGGTGGCCAATGCGTCGACGATCTGATTTATTTCTCTGGGGATAGCAGTCAGGTCATACTCTGAAAATCCTTCGAGAAGGTCCAAAGCCAATTTTTTGTACACTCGCAGTCTGGGGTGTTTGGTCTGAAACACACCCTTCACCTGATTTATGATTATCTTGGAATCTTTGTGCACTGTTATCCTCAGCGCGCCTAGCTCTTTCAAAACTTGCAAGCCCAAGATTAGCGCTTCATAGTTGACCATGTTGTTAGTGCATTCAAATGCGAGCTTGTATGAACGCAAATTTGTGCTTGCTTTAGGGGGGCTCACCCATATGCTAGCCCCAGCTCCTTCTCAGTTGACTGCACCATCAAAACTCATGTTCCACACCCTATTTTCCATGTGGTCTTTTGGGTCGGCGCACTCTGTTATTTCCTGCGCGGTTTTCTCGTAAGTTGTTGTGATGGTTGTCGATCCTTCTTCTCCGAATATAAAGTCATTGTAGAATATAGATGAACCCACTTCAATGTTGACGACATATATAGGATGATTGTTGGGCTGCATCTTGTTTCTTACCATGTATTTCAGCAGCAATTTTTTGTAAAGCCTTCTATCATGGCCAAAAACAGAGATAGTGGTGTACGTCATATCCATTTGCAACGTGCCCTTCAAATTTTCAGCCCACGATCTCGAGAGAAGCATGCGTAAATTCGAGGGTATTTATGTGATGACTACGTCCATGACCATGTTCTTGGTGGGGATTTGAGCCAACGATACGACAAGGTATTTGATAAGACCCAAACATTTGACTTTCCTTGAATCAAAGGAGAAAAGGTCCTTGTATGGTCTAGTGACTTCTAAACCCATCTTGTCCATGATCACCTTCGGCATGAGATTTTGTGATGCACCAGAATCAAGCATGGTGTTATGTAGGGTCAGATCATGGATCTGCAAACTAACATAGAAAGGAGGGAAATCTTCTGCATCGCTTGTCTCTTCGATGCACAGACCAAACAAGATGGCAGGTTGGTCATCTCGAATGTTCAGAGTATCGGGGGTCCCTCCCATTTTCAAGATTTTAATGATTTGTTCCCAATAATGACCCTTTCTAATAAGCTCATTGAATGGGACAAAGTTTGTGATTTTGGCCATTTCATGTTCAAAATTGAAAGGGGGACATGTTTTTTCTACCTCCTTTCCACTCGTCTCTCAGCCTATCTCCGGGGCTGCGCTATCTAGTCTCAGTTGGCTCGTGGAAGGTGAGTCCATTGTAGGATTCTTTACGGAGTTCATTTGTTGCGGTTCGATAGGTACATATTTACTCCGGAGGTTGTACTTCTTCTGGAACTACATGATATCATTTTGATAACCTTTCCCAAATTCTTTCGTCTCCCAAGACGACGCTTCATCTGTTTCAAGTATCATACCATCATCAGCTTCCATCACGAAGTCTTTGTTTTGGCTCATATATCGATCGTGCTCGCTCTTTGTCAAGAACAAGCATGGGTTTTTGTCATCGCAACAATGCATCTGGTCGTCGAAATCCTCGTTTGCATAGTTGTTCTGGAAAGGAGGTCTTGTTTGTTGGTCACCTAGGTCCTGCTGCTTGATTTGAGGAATCTGACCCCTCTGAAGATTCTGATTTCTGGGTTGTGGGTCGTTTTGTTCTTGCACAACAAGCATGTTTCCCATGAACATTATCTCTATCAACTTTTCCATGGTCTTCATCATCATGTCGAATTTTTCTTCTGAGAAAAACAATGTCAACGAATGTGCATCTCCCTGGGGTCTCTTGTCACCCCGATTGAACCTCTGTTTTATTTTTCCTGACACCATC
>JZKD02S2113682.1:149080-165565 GCA_000966675.3 Picea glauca | reverse complement strand
TTTTTGGCATAGGTAATTGCATGGTGGAGGAATAAATTCCCCCAATAAGGAAGGCGGAGGACCATACAATGAGCGTTGGAACAGAAATGGAGGTGGAGACACTTTTGCTCTCCCAAAACTGACTTTCAGACGAGCACCTCCAAATCATTTTTGAAATTCAAAAAAAGAAAGATGACCAACTTCACATTCATCACATCCTTGGCCAAAGAATGGATATTATGGTCAATGCATTGGTGGATGCTCCAACGCAGAATCACTTCCCAACATGTGGTCAGAATTTTTTCCTAGCCTACAACATCCATGGAAGCCCGATCTCACCCAGGGAATAACACCTCCAGGTTTTTTGTTTGCTCTCCTTCTGGTTTTGTCACCTCTCCAAAGATGGGCAGAATATTTTCCTCTCATCGCAAGATAGATGGTCATGGCGACCAATTTCTAATCATTTTGTTCATATTGTTTTGTTTACACAGTGACGCGTCAAACTCTAAGTTTTTTATGAAAGCCACCTGTTCTGGTTTCCCTTTTGTGGAAGAACATGTGGCTAATAGATGGAATTGTACAAACATTAGCAGAAATTAATATAAGGATCTTACTTTATTTACAAAAAAAAAAATGTTGATTTACCCAGGGAAGTCAAGATGAACTTGACTAAAACTGCTCGAAGAAGAGAGCAGGTAGACCTCGGGAGGGATAGATCTCATTAGCAAAGAAGGAGAAAAAGGATTAATACTTTTCTCATTCTAAAAATCTGAATAATGAGACAGATTTGTATACTCTAAAAGAACAATTGTGAAAACAATTACAACTGGTGAAAGGAAATTAATATAATAACTATGTTTGAATGAATAGGCTAGATTGAAACATGTTAATTAAAGGCAATGAGGCATCAGAAATAAATCAGTTGGGATGAAAGTTCCATACTATTTAGAAGGAGTTGGAGAAAGGGGAGAGTCCCTTGATTCCTTTCTTGTTGTTTATGGTGTTTCTCTAGGATGAGAAACATATATGTTGATGCATGTAAGTGTTTTGGCATGAAAATGTTGATAGCTGCATGAATTTAAAGACAACTAAAATATTTTTATGTTTGAACTTGGGAGAACATTGAGGATAATGTGATAGAATTCATAGAGATATGTTGGGGCATATCAGAAAATGATTTATTGATCCAAATGTTATGATACATGCATTTTTATTTTACATGAAAGTTGATATGATTGTTATATGTAGGAAAATATTGGAGCTATTGGGTAAGACAGTTGTCAATGATGGACAACCTCAAGTAGAGGAAAAATGCAAGAAGTTTGTTGTTGAAATATTGTTGAAGGGACTTTGGGAGTTACCGTAAAGAACCATTGATGAGGTAGTATCAAAGAGGGTGTTAGAAGATAGGATAGGTATAAAAGTTCTCATGCTTGTGTAGCATAAGGTATGAAAGGATTGGGTGAGAATCCCTTCTGAATAGTTTTATTATTTTGATGATGTGCATGTGCTTTTGAGTGGATGTTGCATTCCATTGATACCCAAGTAAGGTATGATTCAATAAAGAAGAACTTGAATGATAGAGGGTAGAGCCTCTAGCAACCAAGTATTATTACCATCCTTGCAATATATTCATGAAGAGATGTATCATGAACACATATTCCAATCAAGAAGGATTGAAAGTGCTCATAAGTGGCATGTTGATTGACTACATTGAAAATATGCATGTTGTAAGAGAGTGGGAATATATAGGATTGCAAAGCATGGAAGGAGGATCTTTCATTATTCTACCAGAGTTGTATAACAATAAAGAAAGGAATTGAGTGTACATGATTGTTGGCACCCTGGTTACTAGTAAAGAAATAATATTGGAAGGCATTCATTTGAAAAAATTAATTTAATATCGTGTTGATTTGAGGCTATGATCAACTCAAGGAAGTAGGAACAATCCTATAGTAATAATGAATGTGGATATATTTTCCCTATGGTGAGAGGTTGGCTGAGTTAAAACACACCATAGCAAGGTGCCTAACATGAAACATGGTAATCTGAAATCAATGCAAGGGTGCATTGTGTGTGGATGTGTCCATTAGCATTGACACCTTGATTAAATTCATTTGATGACTGAATTGCATTTGGAAAAGTGTGTTATGTCGAAATGAGGCATGTCTAAGGAATGATATATTTCCTTTTTACTTTATATCATTGAATGGGTATATAATATATAATTATTAGTATGCACGGTTTTGAAATTGTTTGGAAGTCATTGTAAGTGTGTAATGAAATGTATGTGCATGATAACTAATGATTTGTTCATATATGTGAATATGGAATTGCAGGAAAGAGGGTCTTGGATATGGAAGTATTGTAATACCATGAGGAAGACCAATTCTTGTTGGGCCAAACTATTATGAGAAGGAAAATCTCATACTTGTGAATCGGGTTTCCGTATGGAACAAATCAGAAACATAATTGTGAATAAAAATAAAAATAAAAAAATTGTGAGTAACATATTCGAAAGAAATTAGATTGAAATTGATGATATGTCTCATGATTACTGTATGTATGTAACACATGTGAGATAACATATCTATCTTGGAGGGACAGATGATGGTTGTCAAACTTGGAAATCATAGAAAAAGTCTATTGTTGTGACATGAGGACTTTGTGATAAGTCACAATCGCCATAAGTAATGTTGTTTTGTGGTAACACGAGTCGAATGGACACTTTTGACGGAGAAATTTTGAGGGATTCTTTGGCTCTAAGACTCAATGAAGTCTTTGAAACTCTTATTGTGAAATAAATCCCATAAAGAAAGATGGATTGCCTGAGGGAATGTATAGTAGAGAAAGGGATGCCTGAGCCTGAACCTAAAAGGTGAGTGACCGCAAGGAAGGGAGACTTTGATAGCTCATGTGAAAGACTCGGTGGACTCTTTAAAAAAAAATTATATGTTTACTGGGATCATGCACACAATCGGTATGTCAAGGGGAGAACAGTGAACCGAGAAAAATATGACAACCATGTGGACACGGATCCATGAAATTAACAGGTGTTAAATGCAAAGAGTTTGGGAAGGGACCATACCAAGAAGAGGAACAACATCTTTGAGACAACTAAAAAAATAAGATAGGTGTTATTGAGAAAGAACATTGAGAACAGTGTTCCTTTAAGAGGGGGGGGATTGTAACACCCTTGTTTCCCTAGTCTATAAATATAAATATTATTATGATAAACAATAAGAAGATATGTTATGAGATCAAGGAACATGTAATATTCCAGATATAAACGTATGCAAAATAGAAATAAAATGATAGAAATGGTAGATAAACAACAGTATAACTAGAACAACACCACAATAAAACTGAAATTATATCAGAATAACACCAGAAATAACACTTTGATTCTGAGAGCAATGTTCACTTTCCTCTTTGAGGGGGAAACCTCTAGTTGAGAAGATCTCTCTTACAATAATATCCAAGCTAGGGTTCTCATACCCTCAAATCCTATTTATACTAAATATATCTATCAAAAGAATCATCTAGAGGAAGATCCTTCTAGAAGTAGAATCTTCTATTAGGTATTCTTACATTCAAATTATTCTACCTTATTTCAAGGCCTTATTAATATTGACCTTTATTACATCTGAGTATATTGTTCTACCTACTTGAGGGGTTAGGTCCCTAACATGTCCTCCCCCTTAAAAACATCCTTGTCCTTAAGGCTTGAGATGTGGAAATTGCTGCAGAATGGTAGTTGGTTCCCAAGTGGCATTTGTTGGAGTTGTATCTTTCCATTGGAATAACACTTCATTGATGGTTCGCTGACACAGGGGACGCTAAAATTGGTCCAAAACTGCTTGTGGTTGTAGCCAAATGGATCCTTCTCCGTCCAAATTGGGAAGGTTGGTTTGAGTTTGGCACTTAGTTCCAATCACCTTCTTTAAGCATGAAACATGAAAAACATGATGTATCTTAGAATGATTGGGAAAAGCTAATTGATAGGCCACCTATCCCACATTCTTGAGAACGCTATAAGGACCATAAAACTTGGGTGCCAGCTTCTAACAATGGTCGGCCTTGAGGGAATTTTGCTTGTAAGGTTGTAGTCGAAGAAACACCTGATCCCCTTCTACCAATTGACGTTCAGAGCAACCTTGATCTGCTTGTTGCTTCGTGCGATTCTGGGCCATGAACAAATTCTCTTTGAGGGTATGAAGAATAGCCTCTCGAACTGTAAGTGTCTGGTCAACCACTTGGACCTTAGAGACACCTGGTAAATATGAGAGAACTGAAGGTGGATTTTGTCCATATACCACTTCAAATGGATTCATATGGGTAGTTGTATGGTATGAAGTGTTGTAACACCATTCAGCTAGGGGTAACCATTGAGCCCACTAATTTTTCTTTTCCGATGCAAAAAACCTCAAATATGTTTCCAAACACTTGTTGACAACTTCAGTGTGACCATCAGTCTAGGGATGATAAGTCATGCTGAGATGAAATTGGGTGCCTTGTAGCTTGAATAGTTCTTCCCAAAAATTACTGGTGAAATTTGGGTCGCGATCAGAAACAATAGAATGTGGCATGCCATGAAGCTTGAAGACCTGATCCATGAAACGTTGAGCCACAATGGACGTTGTAAATGGGTGTTGAAGAGCAAAGAAATGATCATAATTGAAAGGGTGATCCACTACCACCATGATGACTGATTTATTTCCTGATTTAGGTAAGCCTGTAATAAAATTCATAGAGACATCCCTCCAAATAGAAGGTGGAATCGGAAGTGGTTATAGTGTGCCAGGAGATTTTACTTTTCTCCCTTGTTGAGTTGACACAAATCACATTCATCTACAAAATTATGAACTTCTTGTTTCATACTATCCTAGAAAAAAGAACGCTTGACCCTGTCATAGGTTTTGGTAAACCCAGAGTGCCCAACTGTGGGTGTGGCATGAAGCTAAGAAAGTACTGTGGATTTAAGTTTTGACTGTTTACTTAAATACAAATGGACTTTGTATCGAAGCTCATCATGGAGCCAAGAGTACCCTAGGGAAACTGGAGAATTGGAATGCAATTTTTGTATCAGATGCGAACTTTTGGGATCGTGTAGCCATTCCTGGCGAACGGCTTGGAGCCAATCTGGTACAATGAAGGAGAGAGAAAAAAGGGATCCTTCATCTTCATATTTTCGGGAAAGTGCATCCACGACCACATTGTCTTTTCATTTATTGTAAATGATCTCATAATCATATCCAAAGAGCTTAGTCACCCATTTTTGTTTCTCTGGGGAGGAAATGTGTTGTTCCAGAAAATACTTGAGTCTTTAATGATATGTCTTAATTTGGAAGTGTTTCCCCAATAGATAAGGGAACCACAGATCAACGACATGTAGAATAGAACACATCTCCTTTTCATAGATTGATTTGCCCAAATTTCATTCAGACAGTTGTTTGTTGGTAAAGGCCAAAGGTTGACCCTCTTGCATAAGGACAATGCCAATTCCTTTCCATGAAGCATCACATTCCAAGACAAAGGTATTTGTGAAATCAAGAAGGGCCAAGACCAGAGTGGTGCACATGGCCATCTTCAAGGTTTGAAAAGTCTGAGAAGTTGTTGGAGTCCAAGTGAAATAATTATTTTTAAGGAGTGTCGTGAGAGGTTCCACAATCTTTCCATAATTCTTAACAAACTTGGGATAATAACCTTTTAAGCCCAGAAATCTATGCAATATTTTGAGAGTATTTGGGTGAGTTCAGTCTTGCATAGCTTCAATATTTTTAGGATCCACCCTAACGCCATCCTTTCCAACAAGATGACCCAAGTACTCAACTTCTGAGGCACCAAAAGCACATTTAGATTGTTTCAGAAAAATTTGGTGTTGAGAGACTAGATGGAGAACTCGATCCACATGAGCAAGATGGCTTTTCCAGGTTTTTCTATAGATGAGGATATCATCAAAGAAAACTAAGACAAAATTATGGAGAAAAGGATGGAAGACATGATTCATGAGGCTTTGGAAGGTGGAGGGGGAATTACACAAGCCAAAGGGCATGACCAAAAACTCATAGTGGCCCTCATGAGTTCCAAAGGTGATCTTAGGAATGTCTACCTCTTTCATATGTATCTGGTGGTAGCCAGAATGAAGATCAAGTTTAGTAAAGAACTGGGCACCACTCAATTCATCCAAGAGGTCATCAATGACAGGAATGGGAAATTTGTCTTTAATGGTGAGTTTGTTGAGGGCATGGAAGTCAGGACACATGCGCCAAGAACCTTCTTTATTCAGGACCATGACCACAGGAGAAGAGTAGGGGCTTGTAATAGGGTAGATAACTCCTATGTTAAGAAGTTCTTGAACCATTTTCTCAAATTCATTTTTTTGGTAAAAGGAGTGACGATAGGGACGAACATTGGGATGAAGGCTTCCTGGTACAAGGGGAATGGAATGATCATGAAAACCATGGGAAGGAGGGAGTCTCTTGGGAGTGGAAAATACCACTTGATGTTTAGAGAGGATGGATTGGAGGTCTTGCGGCATAGAGGGTGTCTTAGTTTCTTGTATGGCATGGATTCAGGAAATAACGCCAGAATGACCTTTTTTTAGCAGCTTTTCCATGCGATGGGAACTAATGATCTCAGGTGAACTAGCGTTGATTCCTTGGAACTTATATTGGTGGCCTTCCTGGTTGAATTGCATCGTTACTTCCTTAAAATCCATGAGAATGGGACCCAAATTCCTTATCCATTCTACACCCAAAACAATATCACAACTTCCCATGTCGATAGAAAACATATGAGATTTCAAGTGGTAGTCACCAATTTGGAGATGCACATTTTCACAACACCCTCCACGTTTCATCGAGCCTTCATTGGAAATTATTATTTGGAAATTATTGACTGCATGGATATAGAAATGAGTTTCTTGGGCAATGCGGTGATGAATAAAATTATGGGTTCTTCCACTATCAACAAGAATGGTGACTTTCCTATGCTTGATGTAACCAATTAGATTGAGGGTTTGGGGATTAGAGAAGCTAGTGAGAGCATTTAGGGAAATGACCGGTTCTACTTCGGGAGGGTCTGAGGGAGGGGTTATGTCATTGGGTTCAGATGACTTAGACACAAGGGGAGTTTCAACATCCTCTTCCAAAATATCCTCCGAGATGGCCATAAAAATCTTTTGTTCCTTACACTTGTGGCCCAGAAAATATTTTTCATCACAATTATAACAAAGGCCTTTGAGTCGGTGTTCAACCATTTCAGCCTTGGTCAATTTTTGAATTTTTAGTGGAGTAGAAAGAGTAGTGGGATTTACCGGTTTAGTGCGAGGAATAAAGGAGGGTTTCTAGTTTTGAGAAGAGACAACCTTTTGTGCTTCATTGGCTCTTTTAGTAGCCTCCACCTAACTCTGAGGCTGAGCCATGAGGACATGGACATGAATCTCATCCTTGAGGCCACTGATAAAACATTCTCGGAAAAAATCATCAGACATGCCCTCTGTACGAAAAGTCAGACGCTCAAAAGAAGCTATAAAGTCCTCCACTGTTCCAAATTGTTTCAACTTTTTCAAATGGCCTAAATAGTTGGTGTCAGTGTCAAAGAGTTCATAAATATTAGCCACAAAGTGTGTCCAAGCAACATACCCTTGATGGGCAGTTTTTCTCCATTGCCAACGTTTTTGATCTAGATGGAGAACACCATACCAGAGTTTGGCCAAATCATCTGTAATGTCATACATAGAGAAATAATGTTCCATTTGAGTTACCCAACCAGTGGGATATAAGCCATCAAATTTGGTTACATCCACCCATGGAAGGCGTAGGTCACGCTAAAAGTGATGGGGCTGAAAATTATGGGAATGAGAGGAAGTTTCAACTTTGGTATGAAAATGTGGGTCAGATAAAGGGGGATCTGCAGGGATATGTAGCTTGGTAAAACAGCAGATTCAAGCTGGGTAGTCATGTCTTCTTTGAGGTCTTCTTTGAGTTCGGTGATTGATGTGGTGATGGAGGAATGCATATTTTGATTGATGGTGGAAATATTGGCACTGAGTTGTGTCACTTCTTGTTGGGTCTCTGTGAAATTATATTGCAAGGTATTGAACTGAGCTTCCAAATCTTGGCTACAAGTATGGTCCATGATGACGAGGGAACCGAAAAGGGGGGCTGGGGTCAAACATTTTGCTGAAAAATGATAGGTATGAATGTGATAAGGGAGAAGAGATAAATCCAATGGAAGAGGTCTCAAATAATGGTGCAAAAATTTACAGTCTAAGGAATACTGCAGTGATGAAATGCCCAAATGCTTAACCAGGAAAAATGTGTAGTGATTTGGCAACTCGAACACAGTTGCGCATCAATACTTCTTGTATGTTTTATGTTTTTTTTCTGTCCCAAGGGTTAGGTACTTAAGGGTTCTACAGACAAGGGTTTTCCTTGTGCTATAGCTCTCTAATATACGTGCGGGGTCTAATAGTAGTACTCGACCCAATATCTCAAGGCACCAACTAAGGAGGCTAGACCTTACCCTTAGTCATACTACCTGACTAACCAGGTACTAGAGAGTATCTTCCCAAGTGTTGCTCTCGGTGACACTATAGCAGTCAGGCGACCGATCAGTTTATCTAAAGAGGGCTTCAGGAAATCTAGGTTGATCTGTATACATGTGTTTTCTGATGCGCTACCACTCGAAGGGGTACCAACAGGGGTTACAAGGGTGGCCAACAAATGTGATCTTAAGAACCACTTGTATTTCCTACATGTATGAATCTCTCAACCGCGGTTTTACGCACGTAATGACAAATATCTATAGCTTAAAGATGTTGAAATATGTCTCTACCCTGAAAAAAATTAACCCACAATTTTCTGCCAAGGAAAGTGCTTTGATAACACTTGTAATATTCCAGATATAAAAAGTATGCAGAACAGAAATAAAATGCTCGAAATGGAAGATAAACAACAATATAACCATAACAACACCACAATAACACTAAAATGATATTAGAATAACACTAGAAAGAGCACTTTGATTCTGAGAGAAATGTTCACTTACCTCTTCGAGGGGGAAACCTCCAGTCGAGAAGAGATCTATTACAATAATATCCAAGCTAGGGTTCTCATACCCTCGACTCCTATTTATACTAAATATGTCTATCAAAAGAACCATCTAGAGGAAGATCCTTCTAGAAGTGGAAGCTTCTATTAGGTGTTCTTACATTCGACTTATTCTACCTTATTGTAAGGCCTTATTAATATTGACCTTTATTACATCCAAATATATTGTTCTACCTACTTGAGGGGTTAGGTCCCTAACATAAAAGTTATTTTGGAAGTTAATGATGGGAAAATTAACTTCATGAAAATTCTGGAATGACCCATGAATTCCTAGAGGAGAAGGAAGGAAAAGACAGTGTAGGGACAGACAAAGAGACACACACAAATGGGCATAGTAGGGAAACAGTGGGAGATAGAGAGGGTAGAGAACCTCTGGTGCAGAAAAGAGGAGAATATACAAAAGTTGTAGAGAATCCATGAAATATTTTAGAAAACATTCTCATGAGATCATACCCTGGCTCGGGGGTGGTTGGTTGTAGCAGAGAATAGAACACCCTTTCCTATGGTTGGGTGGAGAGTGACTCACCCTTCCGTAGTAGCCAACACAACTTAAACTATGTAGATAGGTAACTTGTTTGCTTCTATGTGTTGATTTATTTATGTGTATGATTTAATCGATAGTATGATGCCTTCGAGTATGAATACATGACCTATGAGCTTAATAATGTACTCTAGATATGTCATGCGATTGCATAGAATATGTGTATGCATAAAAATTATTGTATTCTGGTTTGCAGGAAGCTTCTGTCTCTGGTAAAAATTTCTATAAATGTGTATGTGTGTGTGTGTGTGTATGTCAACACCTGCGTGACTGATAAATAGAAAAGAATGGAAATCTGCATAGTCATTGTGCATATGTAGGATTCATATCTCTATTCCAGTATAGGGGGAAAATGCCACTACTTACCTATGTATTGTTGTAACCCATCTCATGTAAATATATATGTACCTGGGAGCACTCCTATGTATCACTATGTTGGATCACCCATAATAAACAAGTCTTTCAGAAATGGGGTGATTCAGAGAGACCCTTGGAAACCATAGAGTACCTTGGAAGAGCGTGAGGTCTGTGTGAATTGGTAATTCTAGTATGGAACTCGGGAAAGGATTATGAAAGTGGCTAAGTCCCGGAGAAGAATGTTAAGCTAGATGGAAAACCCTAACTCACCTCAGAGGATCAAAATCATTTATTTAGCATAGTTGTCGGATATGGGCCATGTATTGACCCACAAGTGATATTTGACCTCAGTTGCCGATATGCAACGATGGAGAAATCATGACCCTCCATTGGATCCGATGGTAGCGCCTCTAGGGTAATTACTCCAAATAAACAAGGGGATCCTTCGACGAGTGGTCCGAGAAGTGTCATGACTGTTGATCTCTACCATAAGTTTTTTGGAGGTTGAACTCTTAGAGTTCTTGTGTGTGGGGTCGACAAAGGACTCCAAGCAACGAACCTATAAGAGTGGACCGTAGTCATTGATCTATCAAAGGGTGTATGTGGTATATTATGGAATATTAGATCCATTGTAGTGAATACATCAGAGTCCAAGGTTGGAATGATCCTAGATACCGAGGAGGAGGCATTATGAAATGGGGATTCTGAGGGACGATCTAGGTCATCCTTCAAGGAAATACCCAAGTCAAATATCCACCGTATATCACCATGAATCTTGCTACATGAGATTAAGGAATCAGGTGATGTCACCATGACATGTCATACCGACGAGGACCCTAGTGTATCCAGGAGGAACACGTGTCAACCTGGGATTGAAAGAAGGTCCCAGGGGGAATCCATGTCAGATCATACCTTGGGACAAGTGTTATTGAACCTAAACCATTAGATCCATGAGATCAAGTGATCTCGACCATCCTTCGAAGGAAATTGTTCGGAGTGGTCATGAAGCTTGGAAAGGTTTGACCCCGACAGGAGGATCCTGAGAATAAAAATGGACCGTTGGTCGGAGGGATGCCTCGACATGTCATAGTCGTTGATTTACCATGGTTTTATCATTTTCCTCAGTGATTTGAAAGTGGGAGGCGATGCCAGACTCATGTGGATATCCACGTGTTCGACAATATTGTTTCCACATGTTGTATTCCTTGGGTGGAGTGAGGATATGATTGTGACCCTATGCGAGTGCCACGTATCTTGTTGACTTGGAATCTGATGTGGTTGGGGTGATAAGTGTCACCTGGATAAAATTCATGACCAAGGAACATACAAGGAGGTGGATTGGAGGGTCAATGAACTAACCCTAAATCCATACCCTTAGATCTCAGGGAAGATATCTAGGTCATCCATCATAGGATTCCCTTTAGAGTACCCTATAGGAAAATTCTTTGATAGAGGAGTTCTAAGGTGGAATATTGGTCTTCAATCTGTCGTAGTGGAAGAAACCTAGAGAGCAGATCCTAGTCGTCCACCGCAAATTACTTATTGAGATGGGCCAGGGGAATGCATTCTGAAAGGGGGAGGGTGATGTGAAATTTCGATTATCAATCTGATGGAACCAGAGATACTCTGAGATCTTATCCTGATCATTTTTTCACAAGGCCCTATTTGGGGTGGATTACGGACATGAACCCCAGCAGGGATGCTCTAAGGAAGGATCCAGACCATTGATCTACCGAAGTTTAAAGGACCTTGTAGAATATCTAGACTCCATTCCTAGATGGGAACCCATGAAAATAATGGGAATTTCACTATGTGTCACACGGAAAAGAGGCCATGTGTCATAAGGATAGGATACAATTGAGAAAAACCTGACCCAATCCTAGTCGTCCATCGTCGGGAATCCATGTGTTATCACCCTGTAATTTCCCAGGATGAGGAGGAAATAGGCAAGGGTAACCAAAAACCACTTAGAGTCAAGGATGTATCCCTCCAAGACTCAAAGAGGGATCTCTCTATCATATTTAGATTTGTTTGAGCATGGATCTTAGGCTATCTATGAGGATAAAATATTTGTTTTTAGAGTTTCTAGTTGAGACAGTGAAAAGGACCATTGGAAAAAATGGAGTCAAAATTCAAAGTGATTAAATGAATCGATAACTGAAGAAAAATGTAACTAAGCAGGGTAATCATGTCAGTGGATCCTTTGAGCTTATAAAATGGGAAAAGAAGAATAGATCGAAGTTCATTTCAAATGCAGAGTAGAGGTTATCTTAATTCTACATTTCAAACTTGGAAGAAAACATAAATATTGTTTCGAGCCAGCACAGGGTGTTAAGAAAAAATCTTGCACATTATCTTCTCATAAACAATACATAAATAAAAAAGCATGTGAAACAGGAAAGTAACAAGTTACATCAGGGAAAAACTTCACCACTTAAACACGACGCAAGAATATGGAAATACAATGCCTTTGTATTCATCCATAACAGTCACTTACAGCCTTTGAAACATTTTTACATTGGATGGGCACATTTCCATGCCATCCTTCCCTGCCAGTCTAACGCCCTCTTCCTTTGAAAGCATAGGATGTATAGCCTTTACATCAAAATCTCAGATCCTATCAAAGAGGATCTGAAATACTAAAATTAGTACATAATCAATTAGTTTCACAAAAGTAGGATCAAGTCCTATCTTAAGGGGTCAGGACGTTATCATAATCTTCTATTCCTCAACAATCTTCAACATCTTCAGTAGTCTTCTAGGTGATGAAAAGGCAACTCGAGATCCTTTTATGGCACCTAGGCAAATCTTCAACCAAAAATAGGATAAATTTTGAGCCTTTTATCATTTGTATTTTCCACTAAACCCTGAAAAAGAGGATGGTCTTTATCTATTTTAAAGTTATAATTCATTTGAAACCTTCCTCGAATGATTTAGCATCAAAAATATTCGATCTGGGCAAAAAGACTAACGTTTTTCCTATGTCTGTGCTTTAAGAAACTTACGTTCCTGAAACATAGTAGGATAAGTTGTCAAAAGTCTTGGGATTCGACAACTAACAACGCCTTTTCAAACCCACCTAAACTGCTGAAACTGTAGGTCTTTGAAATCGTTTCCAAAATTGCAAAAAATGGAATTTCTTTGATCTATCTACCCTGCAGGATCTTTTTTGAGGTTCACAACAGATTCTACTAGATATTCTAGATCATGATGTATTCTTGGCTTGGGATATTTAAGCATGACTTTGAAGTGATAGAGCATAACTCTACCATATCTACCCTCACAAGTGATGTACACTTGAATTTCCTTAAGAAAATGTTGTCATTTCTCCTCCAGGTAAGACATGGGATCATCCTTCTACCAAATAATGCTTTGAAATTTAGGTTTAAGGTAAGACCTGAACTCAATATCCTTAGTGAAAGTTGTTTTAAACCATCTCTCACCTTGCCTAGGCATAGATGTTGTTGTTTCAACACCGACCTCATCAATTTTCATTACCATTGGACTCAAGGTTACTTTTTCTCCATCAAAGCTTTGAGCAAAGGCTTTAGCAACACCTTGATGATACCCCTACAATTTTTCACAATACCATAGCAACCTGCTTCTTTGAACATCTGGCAAATCTCAGGATGAGATTCCAGATATAAGACATCATTCAGCTCCTTCCTAAGCAAATTTCCTCCAATGTCCATCCGCACAAATGTTAATACCTGCAAACAAAAAATTGGGCTAGAGTGGAAGATCAGTGCTGATGTAGGGTGAAATCGAGGTCATATGGAGGGAAATGCGAGAGGTAGACTAATGGTTTGAATGGAAACCTTCGAAATGAATACTTGGAAGATTAGAAACTATAATGTTCATTCAAGACAGAGAGCGCCATATGATTTGTTGGGAAAATTTGATAATGACAAATGATTTTTGATGATGGAAGAGTCCTAAAATGACAGTAAGGATTTCAGATCTGATAGCTTAGGCTTTAATGATTTTTTTTAAAACATCAATTAAAATCATAATAAAAATGCCCATATCATGACAAATGATCCTCATAGACGATATCGGCAACATTTAAGATCATGACATGTGTAACGATGGTAGTTTGAGAGTTTGACGGGACAGTCTAACCATTGGAAAAATTCTATGCTTTCGATATCTAAGAACACCCTGCTTCTGCCTTTTTAGCTGCCAAAAGTTACACATTGAAAACCGACCCTTAGTTGTTGAAAGCTAGTTTTTGACACTTTTACATTCAAGAGTTCAAACCATCACTTGTCAACTTTGGATATACCTGGACACCTCTTTGAAACATAAGATACACCATTAGACCATTACTCTTGAGATTCTTATCATGAAGACATTCTCAAAATGATCAGATCGAATTTCCAAATAGGTAGCTGGAGACCAGATGACTATATCATAGGACCCTAACATAGGCTCCAATTGGGGATGGAATCTCCTTAGGATGTGTCAATAATCTCAGATCTCAGGTTTCCCAGACCGGTGCCTTGTTCATTGGGTTGATCCCATCACATGTATCTTGATCTGTCCTGCAAATTAGTGACTAGACACCAATTGATTATTCATTCTGACTTTGACTAAGTTTTGAAGTAAAATGGAAACAAAAATAAAACACATGCTTTCCCAACAAACTGATTTGCACACCTATCTACCCTATTCTAGTGAGATTACTGCACCATTAAGAAATGGAAAAATGCCAATGCAGCCAATCCAACAGTTGATCTAATAACTCTGTTCTTCCATTGTCTTTGATAAAACTCAAAAATGAGTCTGTTACTTGTGCTTGAGAGTAATTTCTAGCCTGGTCTTCACCACAGAGGATTTGATAAACCTGAAAAATAGAAAAAATGTTGGAAATGGAAAAGGGTCCTGTATTGAAAAATTTCTCTATATAGATATATATAGGATCAAAATAGACTTGACCTGTCTCTTTCCATTCAAATTTATCCATCTCAACTCCACGATTTAATGCTATGTTTATGTTTTTTACATCCTTATTCACTTTCTGACATGGATGCAACTTTTCTGATGGACTTTGAAATGATGCTCCTACTGAACAAGACAATGAAATTGACAGTCTGATCACATCTAGATCGTAACTACTTTTGAGCTCGTGACTAGTAAATGAAAAAGGGCTCTGACAACATAGGTCATCCAACTGATTAGCTATTGGATCCTGAGAAGACTGACATGAATGTTTCATTGATT
Source organism: Picea glauca (assembly GCA_000966675.3). NCBI lineage: Eukaryota > Viridiplantae > Streptophyta > Pinopsida > Pinales > Pinaceae > Picea > Picea glauca. Next base: position 150,349 of record JZKD02S2113682.1, on the reverse strand, counting down.
CACATGAAATTTCCTGGCTTTCTAGGTATTTACCCTCCAGTCTATGTTTAATAATTTCCTAAACTAATGGTACAAAGTTACATTCCACTGATTCAGATTTTTCTTTGGGCTCAGAACTTTCATTTGGAGCTTGAAAATCAGGATAACTTGGAGACTATATTTCTGAATCTGAATGGCCTCTTTATCATCAATGACATCCTTCATTATTTCATCAAAGGGTTTTTCTTCTTCACTGTTTACAACTTGTTCATAAATTTTTCTCAGAAATTGAAAAGAGGAGAAACATAAGGGTAAAGTCTATACACCTACTCTGAGACTTTTTGCATTTTGATCCTTTCTATCATGATTGCTATGTACATATTGATTGTCCTGTTTAAATTGTAACTGATCGTCTTCCTCCCAACAATATGATGTTGATTTCTTTTGAAAATCCATCTGAATGTAATCCTCAACATACTTGGGAAGATCATCCATGAAAGGAAAATCATCAAACATACACATCATATCAGTAAATGGCTCTTCTGCAAGCTGAGTTGAAATTTCATCTTTTACTACGTTGTGAATTCAATACATGAAACAATCATTGTCCAATCCCTGATACCAAGGATGAGCTGCAAAGTGTTTGGGGACATGGATCCTTGTTTGTTCTGGAACTATTGGAACATGTGGTCTTTGAACAACAAATTTATGTTTCCTACTAATCGTCTGCATCATTTCATTGACAGTGTTCATCAGAATATCTAGCTTTACTTTTGAGGACCTCACGTGCTCCTTTTCTATTTTGTTTTTCCTCAATGCTTCTAACTTTGCCTTTTTGTTCAACAAGTTAGCCTCCACATCGACTGCAACATTTTTCATTTCTTCCAGGGTTGTGGTGTTCCTTTATCTTAATTGGAATTCCATCTCTGGATCAAATACATTTGGGTAATGAAAAAGGGCTAGTCCTGGGGGTGGTCTTATATCAGCAGGCAATGCATTATACACCCTATTGATCCTATATGAAAAATGGTGCACTGTCTCCCCCGGCTGTCTTTTCAAATGTTCATACTCTTCTAGGATGAGAAAGATATTTCCCATGATCACCCATCGATCTAGGAAAATTTGCGTGAATTGATGGAAGTTGCTAATGTTACAGGTATGAACTAACTGAGAGGGGGGGGGGTGAATCAGTTAGTGTAGATTATTAATAATTTCTTTCCTTTTCTAACTTTGAATCATTAATCTTAGTGGCAGTGAGTATTTACTGTGAAATCCAGAGTTATAAACATA
>JZKD02S2113682.1:106994-133756 GCA_000966675.3 Picea glauca | reverse complement strand
AAGGGTTGGTGTGGCTCAGGCCGGGTGCGATCCCCGGGTGATTTTGACGGCTTAGATGCCCCTGAGTCGCGGTTTCTCAAGCCACAGGTTAATCGTGTAGCCAACAGGTCCCGCAAAAATTAACAAACAAAAAAAAATATATCCCCACGATGGAATTGCCTATGGAAGAAACCTGCAGATCTATGTTGAACTTAGCCGAAAGAGGCCTCATTGACCAGTTCACAGGGCTATGGCCATCCCCAAAAGTAGTTGAAGATTGGGTCAAGTGGAACTGGATCCCACTGGTCTTAGAAGGAATAAAAAGCCACTTCATCGGCAAAGGGTTTTTTGTATTTATGTTTGATAATACGGAAGACAAAAGCCTGATCTTTAGAAACGGGCCATATTTTTTGGGCCCTCAAGGACTATACCTAAAAAATGGTCGCCAGATTTTGATCTGGCACAGGATGTGCCTACGGCTGTGCCTATGTGGGTGCGCCTTCCTCATCTTCCCCTCCACTGCTAGAATCAGAGATCGCTACAGTATATTGGCAATGCTCTAGGAAGATACATAGATCAAGGAGTGAGGAAAGATCAATACTCCTGTGCCCGAATATGTGTTGAAGTCGACCTGAAAGTTGGTTTACATGAAGCCATCAAACTCACGGTTGTAGATTGGACCCACATATAGGAGCTCGACTACGAACAACTTCCCTTCAAATGCCGACATTGCCACGAGTATGGGCACTTTGCAAGGTACTACAAGAAGAAGAACGAGGAGGCAATAGAGAAAGATAAAGGAGAACAATGGAAGAAAGTAAAGAAAATAGTAAATAACATGCAGAACAATAAAACCAAAGGAAAAGAGACAAGGAATAAAGCAGGGCAAGATAGCGGAAACTCCCAAAACTCGGGAAGCAAGGAAACCATCAACATTGAGGAAGACAAAAAATCCTTTGAACCACTCCAAACCCCTCTAGAACCTCCAGAAGCAGACCGGGATGGCCTCACCCAGTTGAATAACACCGCCTCTCTAGATTCAGGTAAAGTGGAAATCCCTCCCTCAAGTCTAGTTCCAAGCAGTATTTCCTCTCCTTCTTATGCAAACATTATAAAAAAAAGGAAAAAATAACGTAGAAAATGCTGGCTCATCAGAGGATGAGACCTTCGAAAGGATGTCAAAGAGAGCTGGAAGGAAATCAAACAAGGATACCAAAGAAGAAGAATCAGAAAGACAAAAAACCCTTGGGAGTCAAACCACCTTAGAAATGACTCTAGGGAGGAATACTAGAGCCAGGATGCCTAAGGGAGGCGGACCTACCCCAACAAGTAGCAAGTAATGCAGATGGTCTCTTGGAACTGCAAGGGTTTGGGGAACTCCACAAAGGCAGAGGCCATTAAAGACCTATTGAAAACGGAAGCCATAGATATACTCATGCTCCAAGAGACAAAAATAGAAGGAGACCTTCTTCTAAATATAATCAACACAAAATGGAAATTTGATACAGGGAAGGTAGTAAGTGCAAGAGGCTCGGCTGGAGGAATAGGAACATTTTGGTCTAAAAAAACCTTCTCTCTAGAAAGATCCCATGAGACACAACATTGGATCTTCACAGAGCTGCACCATACAACTGGCAATTTTACCATAGCTCTTTTTAACATGTATGTTCCGGTGCACTATGTTGAAAAGAGAGAGTGTTGGAAGACACTCACAGATTATTTAGAACTTCTCAATCCAAAGAATATTGTCATAGGAGGAGATATGAACATTATTATGGACCCCAAAGAGAAGAGAGGTGGTTTCTACACCAGGGACCCAATGCTCAACTCAGTGGAAAATCTCATGCTTCAATGGGATCTAGTAGAATTCAAGCCAGTGAAAGGAGAATATACTTAGACCAATAATAGATCAGGGGAGAACCATATCTCAGCTAGGTTGGACAAATTTCTCACCAACAACTCCATCATGTTGGACAATAAAATCATTTTCTCCAAGATTCTTCCAAAATTAACCTCGGATCACAAGCCTATCCTTCTTTTTTTGAAAGATGAAGAAGACTTAGGCCCTCTACCTTTTCATTTCAGTCCTCTTTGGGCTGAAAGAGAGGGGTTTTTTGAAACAGTCCAATCAGCCTGGGAAAAAGAAGTTACAGGCTCCCCAAGCTTTGTGTGGGAGCAAAAAATGAAAAATACAAAAATGGCCTTGAAAGAATGGATAAATAAGGCTTTAAAAACTCCCACAAGTCAGAGGAAAGAAGTTGTCCAATAGTTGGCTGAACTCCAATTTGAATTGGAAAAAAAAAGAAATCTCCCCCACGGAGTTAGACAAAGAAAATCTGTCCAGAGGAACACTTATAGCTCCTTCAGAAGTGAAGAAGAATACTGGCGAATCAAGTCTCACAGCTTGTGGTTAAAAGATGGAGACATAAACACCTTATACTTTCATAGACAATATAGGGCTCGCCTTTCGCGAAATCACATAGCAGAAATCACTACTTCCAACGGGCAGGTGTGCAAAGGATTTGATCAAATAAAGGAAGTTGTTGGGAAACATTTTCAAAATCTACTCAGTGCCGAAAGGGAGGGGAGCGAAGAATACATTACAGACTTCCTTGCACATATTCCGAATTCAATTAACATAGATGACAACAACAATTTGTTGAGCCCCATCACGGAAGAAGAAATATAAAAAATAGTCTGGTCCATGGAGCCAGACAAAGCCCCTGGGCCAGATGGCTTTTCAATCCATTTCTACAGATTATGCTAGGAGCTAATCAAGACAGATCTCCTTAGAATGATTCATGGATTTCTGAGGAAAGAAAATATTGGAGGTGGAATAAATTCTACCTTTCTCACCTTAATCCCCAAGGAAGCGAATCCAGGAACCTTTGAAAGATATAGGTCGATCTCTCTTTGCAATGCTTCCTACAAGATTGTTTCTAAGCTCTTGGCGAATATAATCAAACCTCTACTGCAAAAATTAATTTCTCCAGCTCAAGGGGGGTTTGTGAAGGGAAGACACATCCTGGACAATGTAATTCAAGTCCAAGAAGCTCTGCATTCCATCCACTCCCAAAAATAACAAGGTATGCTTATCAAACTGGATATGTGCAATGCATTTGATAGAGTTAATCGCTCATTTTTTTATAGGGTTCTATCTTCCTTTGGATTCAACCAGGAGTTCATCAATCTCATCAAAGCCTGTTTAGAAAAGATCTGGATCACACCTCTGGTAAATGGAAGGCTTGCTAATTTCTTCATAGCCACCAGGGGATTGAGGCAAGGCTGCCCTCTATTCCCATTCCTCTACATTTTGATGGCAGACTCCTTGAGCAGGAAGCTGTCCTCTGAAAAACAATAAGGCAACATACCAGGGATTCGAATTGTTAAAGGAATTGATCCAGTGAATCACACAATGTTTGCAGATGATTCTTTAATGCTGGGGGGGGCTCTCCGAAAATAGCAAATTCCTTTAAACATATTCTTCAAAAATTATGTAGCATCTCGGGAGCTCTAATAAGTGAGAGGAAAAGCGTCGTGTATGGTTGGAACACAGAGCAACACACAATTGAGAAAATAGCAAGCGATCTGGGCTTTGCAGGATACGTTGTCTTGGATAAAATTAAATATCTGGGCCTTCCATTAATGCTGGGCTCTAATAGAAACCAGTTGTGGGATGAAGTAATAGTGAAGTTCAAAAAGAAAATTGCAACATGGGGAGGCTTTTGGCTCACCACGGGAGGAAAACTCACGTTAATTAAGTCAGTTCTCACAACACTGTGCACATACCAGGCTTCTCTTATGCTGGCCCCAAAAGCAATATCTGATCAGATTTCCAGCCTTATGCGCAATTTCCTATGGAAAGGAGGATGCATAAATGACAATAGATTTCATTTGATCAGTTGGGACACAGTGAAAAGGCCTCTTGTCGAAGGTGGACTGCAAATTCGAGATCCCCTGCATGCTAATTTAGCCATGGGATGCAAATTACTATGGAAGTTATACGCTGAGCCAAATCACCCAGTCAGCTAGATTTTCAAGATTAAATACCTCAAAAATTAGTCAATAAAACACTTCACGGTGGAGAAAAATCCCAAAGGCATTCTAGCCTAGAAGTTGTGTAGCAGAGGTATCGAATTCTTCAGATCTTACCTATATCGAATTCCTAGGAATGGTAAAAATACAATGCTTTGGAGAGACATTTTTATGGGCCACCCCCCTCTAGCAGAAGTCAACGAAATATCAGAGTTAAGAGCTTGGCTATCCGTGAAAGGCATCAGGAAAACTCAAGACATCTCAGATTGGGACAGCAATGGGAACTGGCAGCGCTGGATCTTTCCAAGAATTCCTGAGCAATTAAAACCACAGCTAGATGTTCTCATAGATGTTATCTCTAATTTTTCCCCGGTGCACATTGACAAAGAAGACTTATGGGGCTGGGGCAAGATAGGAGTGTATTCGGTAGGCCAAGGGTATCTACTGATGCAAACTAGAAAGGATTCGACTCACCAGGAGTCTTTTTGGAAGCAGATTTGGGACAGCTTCAACATCCCCAAAATCAACTTCTTTTTTTGGACTTTGATGCATAAAAAAATTTTGACCGGGGATAACTTGTGCAAGAGAAATATAGTAGGCCCACACCGATGTGTTCTCTGCAAAAGCGCATTGGAAACTTCTGATCACCTTTTTATAGAATGTGAGTTTGCGAAGGAGGGCTGGTACATTTTTCTAAATGGGCTGAATGTTTGTCCTCCACCACTAAACTCGGTAGACATCATGTTTTCCTCTTGGAAAGAAAACTACCCTTACAACATCATGAGAAAATCAATATGGCAACGGGTGTGGATAGTTGCCCTAAAGTATGTCTGTTGGAAGCTCTAGCTCGCCAGGAATGAAATCATCTTCAACAATATTGAATGGTCACCAGCAAAGGTGGTTGCCCGCGCAAAGAATCTCCTCTTAGAAACCTTGAATTACTTTCCCGTCAAAGATGACAACTCTCTTTGAATTGAAGAAAGGACGTGGCTAGATGCTTATACCTGCAAAGTCAGAATTCATGCAAACATGCGCCCAAATAAAAAGGAAAGATGGCATATTCGAGATTCAGAGGAAAGATTCCAACAGTGGTGGAAATCCCAGGGCAAGTGTACAATTTTCTTTGATGGAGCCTCCAAAGGAAACCCAGTGAAGTCAGGAGTGGGAGGGGTGATCTTCTCTCCGAATGAGATCAAAGAAGAATTCAATTGGGGGCTTGGACTGAGAACCAACAATCAAGAAGAAATTCTCGGGCTATTGAAAGCTTGCCAAATGGCTAGAAAGGAAAACCCAAGTGAAATCTTAGTATTTGGAGACTCGGAAATGTTGATAAAAGCATTAGTAAGTGAGAAAGAGCTTAAGGATCCAGTGCTAAACAAGCAACTAACAAGATTGAAGAAAATCCTGAGAGGCTTTCTCTCAGCTCAATTTTTCCACATTCTCAGGGGATTAAACAAGGAAGCGGACAGATTGGCAAACATAGGATGTACTCTACAAAGTGGTATGATTAGTATAAATGCAGATCTACTGATCAAGGCAAAAATCCCCTGAGTGGGATGCTGTGCTTATGGTTACCCAAAGAATGTACCAATTGTTAGGCATTGCCCAACCTGACCCTTTTTATTAATAAAACATAACCATCTCAGTTAAAATAATAATAATAATAATATTTTAAAGTTTCCAGAAATTTTAAAACATCATTTTACACATAATTATGAATATACTATTATATAAATTGATATATAATTTTTTAAAAAGAAAGCTTGTTACTTTATTCCTTAATTAAATATTTTATATTATTTAATTTATATGGTTAAATTTGCATGTCTACTTTTTATTTCAACCATGGTATTTGTTTTTTGGTTTTTTTCTAGCATATAATGTTTGGGGAAAACAAAGTCATTACAACAATAGACTTATTATAAGATCAATATTTCATTTGGAGGGATTGAATACTTGAGGAGGATAATAATCATTTCTCCCAACCATCTAAGCTAAACTCATTTAACAATTTACAAGACAAAATATACCATAATATTGGAAAATTTAAATTTTGATAGAAAGAATATCACACAACTAATCAAACTTTCAATACTAATATAATTCTAATTATTGATATAAAAATAAAATAATTTAAAATTTCTAATTTTGAATTTTGGTTATTAACAAAAACTCATAACATGGCTAGTAAAAGAAATATATTTTGCATTACATTATAAACTTTCATCGTACACCTTAGTAGAGAAACATATAAATACATGTATTCATGTGGTTATGATCATTGATAAACCTTTTACTAAGTTTGTATTGTTTGTCTTAACAATGTTGCACCAATTGTTTTAATGTTCACCACACCATACTTAGTCCATGTAAACTATAAAATGTCTTCATTGCACTAACCTTTCAACAATAATCTCAATTTTCCACTAGATCAATAGACAATTCACCATGCCACCTTAACTAGCCACCACTATGGCACATCATAGATTAGAGGAGCCATACGAATGATAAGTTGGGGAATCAAAGTTAACCCAATCAATTTAGGATAAATGTCAATGGTAAAAGTTGAACAAGTAAATGAATGCCTAAAATGACTAGCTTATAAAGAATGAAGAAATGATCATCTTGGTTCATCATGTAGAAGGACAACCCTTATGGATAACCGTAATTGGTTATTTAATAATCCATTTGAATCTATAAATATGTATCACATGTAATTGTATACCTACTAGATAATACGGGGTGATTTTTCTATTCTTTAAACATGTGTAAGATTAGCTCCATGCCCAAACCTTGTACATGACGTAGTGGACGATACTATTAACATGTTGCAATTAGTTTGTACTGGTTCTAATATTAATAGCCTCTTGTTTCTTAACTATTTCAATTTTTTTATGTTCTTACTATGATTATTCTATTGGATTTTTGGTTTCTGGTTAAGTTTATGTTTACACAAATATTTTAATCATATGATATTTTGTTTGTTTAATTATTCTACAAATGATGTTTAAGTATTGTCATTATTTTCTTGTGATATTGTGTACTCTATGATTCAAATAGTTTTGTCTTTCCTTTTACACATCACTTGTCTCTAAGTACTCACATGATTCAACCATTACATTGCTATGGTATCTCCATGATAGTTATTAAAACTATTTCATCAAGATGAAGTTTTCACCTTTTATACCCCAACCTTAGTCATGCTACCCAAATAGCCTTTGTAGACTAGTGTAGTTATTGGTTGATGATATCATTTGTATAATCATTGGTATCAAAAAGACACACTGTGTTGTATAAATTTGTTTGTCATTCTAGGTCATTGTAGATCAATATTCAATAAACCTCAGCATATGTTTGGACAATATCTAACTATCATAAATGAAAAGTTAAGTGAATTCCCCTTCCAACAATTTGGAACACTCACGGTAACTTGAAATGATGGGAAACATCATGTCCATTAACTCTACTATCCCCACTATAAGCACTATGCAATCAATGATTATTGAATTCAAATAATGTGAGGAAATTGAAAATCAAATTATTGAGCTCTTTTTCACATAATTATGTATTAGAATTTTCCTAAAACATCCACTCAACATGGATCAAGATTATTTTCTGATAAGAATCCTTATTGTTTTCTGATAAGAATCCTTTTAAGATGAAGAATGATTATAATATTAAGATGTTTAAAGGAAAGATTAATGTTAAGGAAATGATGAGTGGTTTAGTGCACTTTCAATGGACTCCAAAGCTAATAATTTTAGTGATGCAAAGAAATCAATGTTTACAACCATGAAAATATCCTTGACCACAACCAATAATGAGAATAATGTGGTGAACCTATCATTATGTGGGGAAATTTTGTGTAGGCTATACACTAAGTTTTATTTAATGAAGCATTAGAAAGATTCATGAAATGATAATAATTGCATAAACATTATCATTGTAAAAATTTTAAGGTTTAAAATGGACATCGTAAGGAAAATAATAAAATATTAGTTAAAGTAATCAAATAAGAGCTATGAATTTTTAAAGAAAAAGAAAGAAAAATTCTTTCTTTAATGGTATTTTAGACTTATTTCCTTATAAATTTACTTAAATTTCATGTATATGCACTTATTGAACACAAAATTAAATTCTACATCCAACAATTACTCATTCTATATTTATGATAAACCCACTATAAAAAAAATTGCTTTCTTTAATGGTATTTTAGACTTATTTTCTTATAAATTTACTTAAATTTCATGTATATGCACTTATTGAACACAAAATTAAATTCTACATCCAACAATTACTTATTCTATATTTATGATAAACCCACTATAAAATAGACTTAAAATACAATTACTCGTTTTATATTTACTATAAACACACCATAAAATAAACTTTAAATACATAAAAGCAAATATATTTCTTTTCGAAAACATATAAACATGACCACACCACAAGTTTCCAAAGTCTCCCCCAAAAAAACCCACAATACACATTATAATGACTATATAGCTAAATTGAATAGGTATGTGATATTTTGCCCCTTTATGAACTATCACATTTGCCTTTAGTCTTGAATTTTTCCACTTTTAGTTTTACTCTTAATTTATAACTTTTGTTTTGAAAACTTATTTTCCACTTTCCATTTATGGTTGAGTTTATTGAATTAGGAAATAAAATAATATTATTCATTATCACGTGGATTATTCATATGAAATAATCATGTTGTAAGTTATGAATCGATCCATGATGGTTTGATGGAGTAGCGCAAACAAATGGCACCCGGAGTGGAGTTGGAGGGTTGATCAGAATCTCGAAAAACACTTTCTATAAATGGACCTTCAACTATGGCCCCGACACCAACACCAGGGAAGAATTATTGGGTGTCTGGCCCACGCTATTTTTGGCTTCCAGACTTCACATTGAAGCCCTCCATATTCTAGGAGACTCCATAATTATTATCAAGTGGTTGAGCAATAGGAGCGACCTACAAGCTATTCCTCTCTTAGCTTGGAAGGACAGAATTAGAATACTACAACTCTCTTTTAAAAATCTTATCTACAAACACATATATCGCGAGCATAACAAATCAGCAGATCAATTATCAAAGGCAGCTCTACAAAAAAAAGTGGGCATCTTATCATACAGTCTATGGATAGATGGACATGAGGCCCCCCCTCTCTTTCTTACTCTTTTATAAGAATAGCTTCTCTCACCCTCAACGGACTTTTTTGTTTTTGAAAGTTGAATTTTACTTTAGGTCTTTGATTTTAGTTTATCAAATTATACTTGTATGCTAGTACTTCTAGTCTCCTAGCAGTTTTTATTTGTCTCTCGATTTTTATATTTTAAGAGTTTTTCCCCTTTGCTGGTTGAGAGACTGCTATAGGCGAAAGTTCTTTCTCTTACATCAGTTGCCTCTTCAGTTGTGTTTGTATCCATTCAGATTTGAGAACATATTATATATCAATATAATAGAGAAATTTTCCAGTTGGAAAAAAAAGTTATGAATCAATCTATCCTTCGAATCAAATTATCTTTCACTAACATACCCTCGAATAGGGAAAGGATAATGTTGAAGAGTGTTGAGTATATGTTTCATAATGATTAAGGGAATTGAGGTTGGAGACATTTCACAAGTATACAAGGAACACGTTTTTGGATGGTTGGATCTATTCAAAGTTTCATGCAATTTAGGAAATACAAAATTGTAGATAGGTTACTTTTTAATTGTCGACTATTTGGATGGACAAGAATATATGAATATTGGTATTTATATGTTGTACATTTTTATCATAAACAAAAAAGTATCATTGTTAAATGATCTTTAATTTATTGTTTCATGTGGTTTTTGGGTCAACTACTTGATAGAGTAAGGGTTGTTAATCAACATGATAGAATAGTGGTGTGGGTTTGGGGTGATCCCTCACAAAATTTGGACAAAAATATCAATAGTTGTTGATGGGTTGCAGATTGATGATTGTTGATCTATCTACCAATCCTTATTTTATCCCATTTTAAATGTTAATGGTGCTCCCCTCCTATTGTATCCTTGTGGAAGATCCAACCAATGTGAAACTTGTGGGATTTGAAGGCATTGATCACAATCATTGGTTGATTTGAATCAATGGTCATTTAGGTTTTTGTGAGTAGTTTATCTATTCTATCAAATTGTGATTCATAAGATTTGACACCATGGAGAATTCACTATCATGCGTCATCCTATGATATGTGCTCAATCTATGCAATTGTCAACCCTCTTTGCATTTCATAAACATCGACAAATGAAGGAGTTAAGGCCAACACCCAAATTTTGATATTTTTGATTATATATAATGCAACAACGATCATTCATATGTATTCTCTCTTTGAACAAATATTGGATAATAACTTATGCAATATATGATTCATTGTAATCATGTATGCCCTACCCCACCCTAATGATGTTCATAGCTAGAAAATACATACTTCCCCTTGGGCCTCATTCTGTCTTGTCATTATTTCACCCACCTTGTTCTCCTATAGATGAAAAACAAAATATAAAAGGACACACAATTAAGTCCATTATTTCTATCTAGACTTGACATGGGAATAGAAGAGTGATGAGAAAAGTAGGCCCCCCTTTCCACCCTAGTTCGAAATTGTTTTGTAATTATAAGTAGAACCAACAATGTACACTTGCACTTGTAGACATGTTTTTTCCTCCATGTGGATGATGGATTTTGTGAATGTTTATTCCATTGCATTGATGCCTTTATTCAGATTTATTTACACAAAGTTTAAAAGCATGTCACACCCTTCAACTGCACTACTTTTGAAAAATATTATCTTACCAATAAGTTGTTTGATTATGCATAGGTGTAGATTTAGTAGTTCCTCATGCACCTCTCTTCATTTTTCAATCATTACCATGCTTCTTTCTTGGTGTACCATACTATACCTTTGAAAATTGATTTTGGCCAAATAAAGATTACAATTTGGGCACTTTCTCCTGGATGTTTCCTTACCTATTCACTTTCCCATTAGCTAGTAAACCATGTACACTATCATAAAAATAGAAATAAAAAATATAAATTGAGGCCTTAGAGATATATGGGAACTTCAATTTCTTCATTTTATTCATCCTCTTCATCAAGGGAAATGGGTTGTTGGGAGTCCTCTCTAACATGGTGGCCTTCCATTTCTTCCTCAACCCCATCCTTTGGAGCAAGCTCTGAAACCCAAATAGATTGCATCAATAAGTAGTATTGGTCATGAAGTTGTTGCATCTCTTTTTCGATGCCATTTAGTAGGGGGTTGTTCTTCTCTAAGGTCGAATGCATGTCACAGGATATCATTTCCTTGGTATGCTAGTATAGATCTAGGGACAAGGAGTACATGGTGGTATTGCTTCTTGAAAACCATTTATTTGCAATAATGTGAGACAATTCCTTTTTTTTATCTACTTGTTATTAGTGAAAAAATTTCATTCACAAACCTTTTCCTCTAGGTTTCCCAAATTACGAACCATGGTGCCCTTGTGTCGACCATTGAAACCTTTCTCTATACACTAAGCCTTGACATTTCGACCTCTAGTTTGAATTATTTTGGGGTTGGTTTCCTAATAAACCTTGTATGTGAGGGTTTGTGAATGCCTCTATGCCTACGTGGTGTTGTCCTTTATTGCCTCAAGTCTTCCCACATTAGGGCAGAGTATCCTTCTTTGACCTCCTAAAAGCTATAATTTTGGACTAGTTTCCTGCTTGTTCTTCTATTTATATTTTTACCCATAATTCCTTATTGTTTTTTATCCATTGCCATCATTTCTTGTCTCCCAAATATTTTCTCATGATGTGGATTAGTAGCTTCTTGAGTTAGCAGTCAAATGAAATAACTATTGTTCAAGCAATTTTTTTTAGATTATAAATGATATAAAAATAGATAATGTTTCATATGGCTACAAAAAGGAATAAAAAGCTTAAACAATAAGTGTTAAACAACAATCTTAAATGACAAGATTCTAACCCCTTATTCTAACAACAAGTTTTAAACAACAATATTCTTAAATCACTTATCTACGCACAAACAAGAACCTTTAAACTCCAAAATAGTGGCATCATTCATTTATGTATTTTCATAGGTTTCAATTAATTATTATTACCTATCTAAATTTAATTCTTTGTTAAATTAAGATATATAACAAACCTTGATGCAATGTCAGATTGACATGTTTGATTTCAGTGTAAAATATTGTATGTTTCAAACCTAATTTATCATCCAAAAAGAAATAACATATACTATCCCATGGGTAAGGTCTCAACTTTATATATGGAATCTCACTTTTATCTTTTATATATCATCAAATTTATGTTATAAAATTGAACGTGCATGCTTTAGCATTATAACAAGCATGTAATTGTCATAGTTTCTTTTGTAGATATAAATAATCATAATAATGGTAAAGTGTCATCACGGTTATATGAATATTTGGTTACCATTGAAATCCACATTTTTTTTTTGGGTATCCAATCTTTAATATCCATATTATTGATTACAAAAATAGTAATTATGCAATATACATCTCAATGTTTTCATGAGACTAAGTCATGGGAATTTGGAAAGTTTCCCTAAGAATTTATAGCAATGTTTTCATGAGACTAAGTCATGGGGAATTTGGAAAGTTTCCCTAAGAATTTATAGCCCGAGGAGGAAAACTAACGTACAGTAATTATATGTAACACATCTTCTATTCTCTTCATTCCTTCCATCTATCCCAGATAGGAGTATTCCGTTTCGTATCGGTAGAGGCAGAGGGTCGAGGGCTAGTTTCTCCATAGAGGTCGAGGTCTATTATTACCAACCAATCGGGGAAAACATTGATGTGAGTAATGGTTATTCCAAACCAAACTCATATTATGTTTGAGATTCGGGGAAAACATTGATTTGAGAAATTTTGCATGTCAAATTCGCAATCTCTTTACATTTTAAAATTTCTTTTATGTTTGAGATTCGTTGATCATGAAGTGTGTGTCAATTTTTTTTTTTTTTCTACTTCTTTTTCTTGCAAAGATTTAACTATATGTTCATTAAATGAATCTTTTGCAAATTTTGAAATGACCTCATTCAAAACTGATTTTGCTTTAGAAACTCTTGAAATTTTTGAATAACTAAATAAAATTTATTGGATATGATGTCATAAAAACTATTTGGCATTATAAGGGGTGAACATTTTTATTTATTTTTTTATTGTAATAAGAAGAAAATAAAAAAGAAAAATTAAAATCAAAATTGTATTAATTCATAACTAAATCCAAAATACCCTGGATGGGGTGTCAGCTAGATGTCATGATGCAATACAGTGGGTCGAGTCTCTAAAAGGGTGTGTGGAGATAACCTTATATCACCTCCATGGTCTGGACATTAACCTCATTCTTATTTTGAAGTACATGAAGGAGCGAGTGCAACTAGCATACAATACTTTTGATGAAATGGGAAATTACTCCATGTACATTCGAGTTGATATGACATTAACTATATACCCTCAGTCGTGTTATTTTGAGGTGATCTCAATGTAGGAATTAGCTCATCCACTTCATGCAATAGCACCCCTAGATCACACTCATATCTGCATAAGCTAGCTCTGTTTAGAAGATTGGAGTTATCCCTCTTAGGGCCGGTTGGATTACCTATGAGGACAATGTCATGCATCCATGAGTGAGGTTTCTCTCACAGGAATATGGGAAAGGAGACAAAAGGATTAGAACTCTCATACAATGACCGAGAGAGAGTAGTTGTGGCTTCAACATCCCAACATCCAGCATCAAGCAATGATTTAAACATGCAGGAGGCCACCATAGTTTGGGGTTGCAAAATCCTGACAAGTGAAATTGGAAATAAATTTAGAAACATACATGTTTTTAATAGAGTGGGAAAACCTATCATAACTTACTTGTTAACTAGCACTAGTACAATTATCACTCACTAGTATTCTTGAATACGGGCTAACTCATCACTGTCATTCAAAGAAAACCATGTCATCTAGAATAACCTATTGGTGGTCCATAAGGGGGCAGGTTGATGGTCCTTAAGGGGTTATAATTTCATTCCTTCCAAATGCCTTTATGTCTTGGTTCGTTAACATGTTTCCTTACATAGGAAAAAAATGAGCTCTTAGCCAAGCATAAACAATTTTAAGTCATACTCTACGACCAAAATTTAGAAACATACATATAACAATTTGACAAGTTATATCGATGAAATTTAAAATTTTGAAATATATGATTTTTACATATTATTTTTACAAATCATGAATGTGGGTAATACTTTCGTGAGAATCAAGTCGCTAAAATTTCAAACGGTAATTTTTCAGCCGAACTATTGAATTTTTTCAGCCGAAATGTTTTTTGGCTGACATGTGTTTTTGGCCAAAAGTTAAATATAACGAAACCCTCTAACGTCATTCCACCTCGTGCAACCAAAGAGATTTTTTTTTTCTAAGTTTTTTTCTCGTTAAAAATAACTTTCAAGCGAACTATTATTTCGGATGAAAACTTATAATTATGGCACTTTTTAGAAAGTATGTGTTTACTTCAGCTTACTCCAACTTTGGAAGGAGCAGACCCCTTAAAATATTGTGAGTCTAGTTTTGGAACTAGTACCAACATTTTTAGAATTGAATCTACTATCATTCGATACAATTTGTATTCAACTTAATTGTTTTTTTTTGTAATTTTAGTTAATTTTATAAAAAACATGTCTACATATTATTTTTTGATGACATAATGATTTAGTAAAATGAAAAATCAATATCTACAATAATACATAGTCTGAAATTATGGAAACTTTATATTATGGAACCTCTCATTGTCCTATTCAAAAGGGTATTTTTAGATTTTAATTTTAAATAAAAATTAAGGTACATGGAATCGAACTAAACATGTTTAAAATCTGCAACTTTTTCAGATTGGTCAAATTCAAAGTTGCTAAATTGACATATCAAATGTCAATATAAAAATTTCAAAAAATAATCAATAGAAAGATAACAAAATTCATAACAAGTTTTGTTTTTACTGTAAAGTGAAATTCTAAATAAAAAAATACTTTTGTTTACCGGAAGTTGAAAACCTTATAAAAACATATTTTATTTTCTCAAGAAACAATAAAAATAGACACTCATATTCATGATTTTACCCATGATCAATGCCTAGCCTTGCCTTTCCTTTATTTTGCTTGCCTTTCTTTCCTAGCCTTTCCTTTCGTTTTATTTCCTTGCTTGCCTAGCCTTTCCTTACATTTTCCTTGCCTCGTGTTCCCTTACCTTTCCTTTCCTTTCCTTGTCTTACCTTGCCTTGCCTTGCCATGCCATGCCATATCGTGTCTTTATTTGACTTTACATGCCTTTCCATGTGTTTCCTTGCCTTTCCTTGTCATGCCATTCCTTTCCTTGTCTTGCATTTCCATGCCATTCCATGGCATGCCTTGCTTTGCCATGCCATGCCTTGCCATGCCATGCCATGCCATTATTTGCATTTTCTTTCCTTTCCTTGTGAGGCCATACCATGCCTTTCCATGCCATGCATTTCCTTTCCATGTCATGCCATGCCTTTCCTTGCCTTGAATTTCCATGCCATGCCTTCCCTTGACATGTCATGCCATGCCTTGCCTTGCCATGCCATGTCATGCCTTGGTAACCTCAACACTATAACCATTTTCATATCACATAACTCATATCCATGCATATACATTACAAATTTCATATGAGAATCCTTATTTGTATTAATGTCAACTAAGAAATGTTTGTTTAATCACACGAGTCCTTGCATCTAGTATACATTCACAACATAATTTTGAACTAGTATCCACATACCTGTTAGAAAAAAAGGATCATGGAGCAATAAAATAAAATAAATGTGGAAATAAAACACAGAAGATACACAATACAATAGAGACATAGATATACATGGTTCACCTATTTTGGGCTACGTCCACCAGATAAATTTTCAGGTCCTTCCTTTATTATTATCTAGCAAATGAAGGGATACAACCTATAGCACACCCGATGTAACTTCATCTTCTTTCTCTCATAGTCTCCTCACTCAGAATACAATATTTTCAATGATACATAGTCGCAATACATTTCCCTCATAAAAGAGGGTTTCCTTCTAGGGGAAAAAAAGCTTGATCCATATGGATATCGGTGGCCACCCACCTTTTCCAACTCGCTCAAAACAGTTTTCTGACAATTTTGGCAATTTACTATTTTTAGCAGTTTTTAACTTACGGGGCCATTTTGAGGGCCTAAATGAAGGTTTTTTTAGGATAGAGCTTCTCAATGATAGTTGAAGGCTCTAATTGAGCCCGAAAAATGAATCTCCTCAATGATACATTTCCAAAGAGCTATTGTGCGCCCGAAACAGAGATCGTATTCCAAAGTTACGCCCTCGGGAAGTTGATACACCAAAATACCCAAAACAGGGTCCACAAAACTGTTGGATTTTCATCTTTCGGGGTTAGGGTTTTGGATTTTATTTATGATAAAAAGGCATTTGGAGCCTCATTGTAAAATCATATTCTCATGGATGTGAGTAGATGTTACATCTCTTCTCAGAGATAAGCTTCCACCATTCTAGCGAGTCTTTCACTCTGTATTTTACAGTCTTTGTACATTTTCGCTCATTAATAGAAAATTGTGTATTACTGTATATTTGTGTTTATGGTTGCAACTCTGATACATTTTTGTTATGATATTGGATATTCAAGATATCTCTGCACATTTGTTTACTATATCTCCGCTCTCATTTCATGCCAAAAATAATCTGGATCAGTGGTATCAGAGCAAGCTGCTCTTGATCAATTTTTTTTTCAGTGCATGTCCCCGTCAAGGTCCGAGTATAGAAAGTTGGGTCTCGATCTTGTCTCTCTTGAATGCAATTTCTCTCACACACCCAAGAAACCCTCCACGATAGAAGAAAATAAAAACAACGGAGCAAAAGATTCTATCAATCTGTTGCTTGAGCAAGTTCTCATGTGACAGAGGGACGAAATGATGGAGAATTTTTCCCACATCCTTCAACGCCTACTGATAGAAACAACTGCATCTTCATAATGAGTCACTTTGGAAGCACCTCTCCTTTCAAGGTACAGGTTAATTTTGATATTCTCGTATTTGAAGGTCAGATAGATGTGGATGCCCTAGACAAATGGTTAAATCTGCTAGAAGGTTATTTCTTTGTTCACCATTTTTTCAACAGGGAAAAGATCACCTTCGCACTCCTTAAATATCTCCACCATGTCAAACATTGGTGGGAAACTTACTGGGAGAAAATTTCCACACAAGAGTCTAGAATATATGGGGTCGATCCCACTTGGGATTTTTTTGTGGATGCGGTAAAGGAACAATATTAACCTATTGGAAACTATGAGGACCAGTATATGAGATGGACCACACTATGGAAAGAGAGGGGACAAGAAGTTATGGAGTTCACCAATACCTTCCATACCTTGCACACCAAGCTGGGTATCAAAGACTCCGAACAACATTTGGTTCTGAAATACCGTGGGGCTCTACATAGATACATCCAAACTGAAATGGATTTTTTGGACATCTCATCACTCGATGTTTCTTATCGATATGTTGTTAAAATAGAGAAGAAATTTAAGCACCAGAACAAATGGGAGTTTGGGTCTGCAAATCTGTAACAACCAAAGTATGATAAAGACAACCCTAACAAACAGTCTCCCAAAAACCAGTCCAAGCCACAGGAAAAGAAGGGTCAAGAGAAGACGAAGAAGGACACTGGAAAATGGTGTGATTTCCACAAAGTCCCATGGCACAACACCGATGAATGACTCTCAAAATAGTCATTGGTGGCTGAAATCAAAGACAAGGAGCCGAATCCTGATTCGAAATCTGATTCAGAAAATACTGACATAAGACAGATCATCGACCTAGACCCCACTGCTATTGTCGCGACCACAACAATTCAACCATAAGAACCAACAAATCCTGGAGAGGGGGAGTTCTTTTTTCATTCACATATGTGGGTGAAGGGGACCTCAGTGCATTTTATTGTTGATAGTGGAAACCAGAAGAACCTCATCTTAGTAGAGGTCATCAAATAGTTGGGATTGTTGACAACACCACACCCACATCCATACAAAATTGGGTGGCTTCACCACGGACGAGATCTGCGTATCAGCCAACAATGTTGATTTTCATACGACATCCAATGCTTCAAGGATGAGGTATTATGTGGTGTTTCCCCATTGCATGTCTATGATGTTCTCTTGGGACAACCATATATGTGGAAGCACCATGCTATCTATGAGTCTCGACCTTGTAATGTCATTATTACTTTGGGGGTTCATCTCTACAGGATACCAGAGGTGGTTTCGACTACTGTCCCACCTAAACAGTGCCAGAAGGTAGTATCTCATACTACAAAAATTAGCTTCTTCACAATCTGTTCAAAATCTGAACAGAAGGATATTGCAACCACTACAACCTTGGCCCAAGAACCTTCTATACAATAGAAGTAGGTCAAAAAGCCTGCAACAAAGCACAAATATTCCTTCTGCACACAGACATCTCATGTATCCAGACTGGTTAAAAACATCCAACCCTTCCAGCCACAGGTTCATGAAAACCTTCAAAAAGCTAAGCAACGCAATTTCTCCAACAAGGCAAGCAGCTCATCAAGATGAAGATTCAACAAACTCTTTTGCCTCTCCCCCAGCAACTCAACGCAATGGAGACCATTTCTTCATAAGGAGAGAGGATTGATCCAGGTGGATATCGGTGGCCACCCACCTTTTCCAACTTGCTCAAAACAGTTTTCTAGCAATTTTGGCAATTTTGGCAATTTACTATTTTTAGCAGTTTTTAACTTTCGGGGCCTTTTTTAGGGTCTAAATGAAGGTTTTTTGGGATATATATTCTCAATGATATCCAGTGGCTTAAATTGATCCCCAAAAATTAATCTCCTCGATGATACCTTTCCAACGAGCTATCATGCGCTCGAAACGGAGATTGTATGCCAAGGTTACGACCATGGGAAGTTGATACACCAAACTACCCAAAACGGGGTACACAAAATTGTTGGATTTTCATCTTTCGGGGTTAGGGTTTTGGATTTTCTTTATGATAAAAAGGCCTTTGGAGCCTCATTGTAAAATCATCTTCTCATGGATGCAAGTAACCATGAAATCTCTTCTCAAAGATAAGCTTCCACCATTCTAGCAAGTCTTTCACTTTGTATTTTACAGTCTTTGTACATTTTCACTCATTAATAGAAAATTGTGTATTACTGTATATCTGTGTTTATGGTTGCATATCTGATACATTTATGTTATAATATTGGATATCCGAGATATATTTGTACATTTATTTATTATATTTCCACTCTCATTTTGTGTCGAAAATAATCTGGATCAACCCTAGCATAACTTCTATCGTCAGATCTGCGACCTTATAATGACTGGTCCAGATTTACTATGAAATTACAATATACATTTACAAGGAAATTTTTCCTTCGGGGGCTTTGCCCCTGAACTCCCATAGGGTGGTAACTCCCCATGTAGTGGAGGAGTGTATATTCTTCTGGGGTGTAAAGTCTTCATGGGGTATAAACACTATTGAAAACAAAGACCTCTGAATCAGGAAGATAATTAGTCTCCACAGCCAACAATCTCCCACTTGGAGACTGTATTGATCTCAGCAAATCCATTGTTGCTATATCTTTTGGAATATGATCCTTCTTGGACCTAGAAAATTTCTCATCTTCATACTTGAAGACCATTAAAAATAAGAAGGAACTCAGTTTCTCCCTGGTTACTCCCTTTGTTAACATGTCTACAGGATTCTGGCTAGGGTGTATCTTTTCCAACTTCAAATTTCCATCTTCCAAGACAAATCGTATGAAATGGTACCTGAGTTGTATATGCTTAGTCTTCAAATGGAAGTTTGAGTTCTTTGGAAGATGAATGACACTCTCATTGTCATAGTACAACTTGTTATTCTCCTGCTTCTTTCCCAATTCCTCCATAAACCTATGTAACCAAATAATTTCTTTACTATCCTCTGTAGCAACAACATACTCTGCTTTTGTTGTTGAAAGTGTAACAACCTTTTGTAGTTTCGAAATCCAACTTATTATTGTTCCACCTATAGCAAAAATATACCTTGTAGTTATCCTCCTGTTATCTTTATCACCTTCCATAGCTGAATCAACATATCCATGTAGAACAGTTTCTGAACCTCCAAAACATAATGCATGAGTTGCAGTACCTCTCAAATAACTGAGAATCCACTTTACTATCTCCCAATGTTCTTTACATGGATTGTTCATATACCTGCTCACAACTCCCACTGCATGTGCAATATCTGGTCTTGCGCAAACCATTGCATGCATCAAACTACCAATTGTTGATGAATAAGGGACCCTGGACATTTATTTTATCTCCTCCCATGTCCTGGGATGCATTTCCTTAGTCAATTTGAAATGGCTGGTCAAATGTGTACTAACTGGTTTTCCATTCATCATTCTAAACCTCTCCAACACCTTCTCTATGTACTCACCCTGAGACAATGTTAATTTGCGATTTTTCTTGTCTCTTGTTATTCTCATACCAAGGATTTTCTTTGTGGCACCCAAATACTTCATCACAAATGAATTAGATAATTTCTACTTGAGCACATTTATATCCTGCATATTAGACCCTGCAACAAGCATGTCATCTACATACAATAGCAAGATAATATAGCTTCCATTTTCTAGCCTTTTCAAAAAAACAAAGTGATCAGAATGACATCTACTATAACCTTGTTCTGTCATAAACCTGTCAAACTTAAAATACAACTACCTTGGAGCTTTCTTTAGGCCATACAAGCTCTTATTCAACCTGCATACCAAATTGTTCTTTCCTTTGACCTCATACCCATGTGGTTGTTGCATATAAATATCTTCCTCCAAATCCCCATGGAGAAAAGTTGTTTTTACATCTAGTTGTTCAAGATGTAAATCTTCTACTGCCACAAGACTTTAAAAATAGTCCCAATTGAAGTCATTTTAAAAATAGGAGAAAATATTTCATCAAAATCTATACATTTCTTTTGTGCAAACCCCTTTACAACAAGTCTAGCCTTGTACCATTTTTTCCCTCCATCTTTTTCCTTCAACTTGTAAACCCATTTATTCTACAATGCTCTTTTTCCTGTAGGAAACTAAACCAAATCTCAAGTCTGGTTATTTACCAAGGAATCCATTTCCTCTTTCATGCCTTGTTCCCACTTCTTTTTGGTGTCTACCTGCATTGCCTCTTCATAACATTCTGGTTCACTGGAATCAGTCAACAATAAATAATAAAATGAAGGAGAGTATCGTTCATGGGGTATACTTAACCTGGTATATATTATAACAACACTTGCAGGAGTTTGAGGTACATGTTGCTCCTCTTTTTGTACATTTTTATTTTCTGGTACCTTTGGAATTTCTTTTTCAGTGATCTCATCAAGCACTGTGGATTATGGTTTTTCTTTTTCTTGTATCTTCCCCTACAACTGATCTTTGTACATGAACTTCTCATTGAATATAACATCTCTACTCCTAATGATTTTGTGATTTTCATAATCCCATAAGCGATAATAAAAAATCATTAACATTGTATCCAATAAAGGTACACTTCTTGGATTTTGCCTCAAGATTTGTTCTATTTTCTTTATCAATATGGATGAGTGCTTCACAACATAAAGTCTTCAAAAAATAATAGTTTGCATTTTTATGTGTCCATGCCTCCTCTTGAATTCCACCATCCAGAGAGATTGAAGGTCCTCTATTTATTAAGTAAATAATAGTATCTACAACATCTACCCATAACTGTAAGGGAAAACCATCATGCAATCTCATACTCCTTGCATGCTCCATGATTTTCATGTTCATCTTTTCTGACACCATTTTCTTGTGGTTTTCCTAGAACTGTATTCTCTCTATGAATCCCATGGTATGAACAATAATCATCAAAATCCTTGCTGCAATATTCACCTCTATTTTCTAATCTAAGACACTTCAACCTTTTTCCTGTCTCATTCTCAACCAAAGATTTCCATTTCTTAAAAGTATCAAAAACATCAGATTTTTGTCGAATGCAATAAACCCAAGTTTTTCTAGTTCCATCATCAATAAAAGTAACATAATAATGATATTCATCAAGAGATGATACATGAGTTGTTCCCCATACATCTGTATGAACAAAATCTAAACTTTCACTCTTCTTTTCTTTTCCGACTCTAAGAAATATGACTCTCTTATGTTTTCCATAAACACAATGCTCATAGAAATCCATATCAATTTGTTTAAGATCGGGCAACAAATTTATTTTGTGAAGTATTTGCATCCCCTTCTCACTCATGTTTCCAAGCCTATGATGCCACAGTGTTGTATCCACTCCTGTAGAAGATAAATAGATAGACGATTAAGTATTACTAGTACATAAATACAATGTACCTACCTTCTCTCCTTTTGTTATCACCAATGATCCTTTGGTGACCTTCCACACCTTATCTGTAAATATGGATATGCAAACTTCACTTGCTAACTTCCCTGTTGAAATCAGATTTTTCCTTAGATCTAGAACATGTCTTACCTCTTTCAAAAACCATTGGTTTCCATTCCTTTGATTTATTTTTACCTTTCCCATTCCAAAAATTTTGCATGGTGCATCATCACACAAATGAACCTGTCCAAAATCACCTTGAACATAATCTAGAAAATGTTTCCTATGGGGTGTGGCATGAAACGACACCCCTGAATATAATACCCAAGACTCATAAATATTATCTACATAAATAATCAAAGCATCTTGTAACACATCACTTGTTACATATGCTTCATGATTTTTCTCCTGTTGTCCATCTCTTTGTTTCTTTGGAGCTCCGCAGTCTTTCTTCAGATGTCCTTTCTTCCCACAATTCCAACACTCTATATTTCCAAGTCTCAATTTGAATATGCCCTTCCTAGAATTCTCGTGGTTCCCTAAGCCCTTTCCTCTATCCTTTTTTCTTCCCATGTTCTCCATGTTTAATACATTACCTGATGTCTCATCTGTGCTTTTTCATCGCATTTCCTCACTAAGGATAACACCAACAACATCATCAAATTTTAAAGTGTTTGAACTAGAGACAAAGTTACTTACATCCATGACCAAGCCATTCCATGTTTATGGCAATGAGCACAAGATTAGAAGAGCCCTGACCTCATCATCAAAGTCCACTTTTATAGAACTTAGTTGATTAGTAACCATATTAAATTCATTTAAATGATCTGCAACACACCCACCTCCTGACATCTTCAGATTAAATAATCTCTTCATTAGAAATACCTTCTTGGACGCTGAGGGTTTTTCATATAGTTTAGCTAATGTATCCATCAGCCCCTTTGTTGTCTTTTATTTTGAAATATTGAAACCCACCGACGATGCCAGGCTCAATCGTATCGTTCTTAGTGCCTTTCTATTAAGAACCTCCCATTCTTCGTCCTTCATGGTCGTCAACTTCTTTGTTATTCTTCCTAATGGTAGGAATAGATCCTTTTGATATAAATAATCTTCCATTTGCATCTTCCATAAATGGTAGTTTTGGCCATTAAATTTCTCAACTCTACACTTTCCATCTTCCGCCATTTCTCCCACTCGAACCAGGAACCTTCTTTTCCTGCGAGTTACCTTTCTCTCTGACACCAGTTGTTAGAAAAGTAGGATCGCGGAGAAATAAATAAAATAAATGAAGAAATAAAATACAGAAGATACACAATACAATAGAGACACAGATATACATGGTTCACCTAGTGTGGGATACATCCACTAGATAAATTGGCAGGTCATTCCTTTATTATTATCCAACAAATGAAGGGATACAACCTACAACACACCCATTGTAACTTCATCTTCTTTCTCTCACAGTCTCCTCACTCAGAATACAATATTCGCAATGATACATACCCACAATACATTTCCCTCATAAAAGAGGGTTGTCTTCTAGGGAAAAAACCCTAACATACCTTTTATCGTCAGATTTGTGACCTTATAATGAACGGTCCAGATTTACTATGAAATTACAATATGCATTTACAAGGCAATTTTTCCATCGGGGGCCCACTTGCCCCTGGACCTCGCAGGGAGGGTAGCCCCCCCTTGAACTCCCCCACATGGAGGAGTGTACATTATTCTGGGGTATAAAGTCTTCATGGGGTATAAGCACGACTGAAAACAACGACCTCTGAATCAAGAAGATAATCAGGCTCCACAACCAACAATACCAAAGTTCCACATTTCAATTTGCATGTTTAAACAAATCCCAAAACTATCATCATCATAAACACATAACAATAAAAACAATATCCCATAATACATAAATAGAATGATATGTATACATATCAAATATCTATATGATTCTAACTAAACCCAACAAATACTAAGCAATGAATCACTAAGATAAGCAAAAATCAAAGTTCTAACCTTCGAAACTTGGTAAGTCTTGGACAAGAAATGGAGAGATCCTTGTGAATTTAGCTAAGTCCTGGACCAGAATGTTAAATATGAGAAACCCTTATTTTTTCTTGGTAGGATCACAACTGTTTATTTGTATTAGAGATTAGATATGAACCGTTAGGTCAGTGGTAGAGGTTATTATCGAGGTTCGACAACATAAGAGACCTAGTGTCATCACAGACGTTGATCGGTTGCAGCTTATTAGTCTTGACCTCTAGTAATATTGGTTTATCGGAGCGTTAAAGTGTGGGGTCATGATAGAACTCCGACTAAGGAGAGATCCAAGGAAAAACAAGTGTAATAACCCCGCCGTTATGACCACAAAGCGAAGCACACGGTAAATGTTATTTTTTTGTTTTTTAAGCATTAGGAATTTACATCAACAATATAAATCATAGAAACATAAATATATGACATCATAATGAATCAATTACACATGAAGCAATGTCGTAATAAAATAACGTCGCAACTGATGCATCAACAAATTAGTTACACCACATAATCAACACATCATCCTAATTGGATAATGACACATAAGTATAATCATCAGATAACACAAGTATAACACGAGATAACATAATGATGACAAAAGGATCATAAGGATAACACAAGAGTGGCATAATATACTACCCTCCCAACCTACCCTGCAAGATTAGGACCTCTAGGACACATAAGCAATGCTAAAGCCCAGGTTCCCATTGATTTTGACCATTTAAGGTCTCATGGCTTGCGACTGTTCTGAGGAACAAGGAGGTGTCTACAACCCACCATCACAATCAAGTCCAAAACCAACTAGCACAACAATCACATCGTTATTGTTCATGGCGCAAGAGAATTTAATTACTCAAAAATTTACACATCTATAACATTCATGACGCATGAGAAATCTACTTATTAACATGGTGCAAGAGAAAACTAGTTACTAAATCAGTCACATATCAATATAAATTTAAGACACAAGATTTAAATATCAACTTATTCATGACGCAAGAGTGATCACATTAAATTCAAAGGAGAAAAAGAATAATTACGAATCAACCACACGCCCACTTAAATTCAAGCACGTGAGTAACTTTTATTATTAAACTAATCATGCATCACCATTATCGCAATGTGCATGAGTAATCAAAATCGTAAACATTTAAGCGTCATCATTAGTACCTAGAGCACGAAATATAACCACTTAACCATTAGCATAAAGAAATCATCCATCACATTAAATTTTTTTCGCGCCAGAAGTCTAAAAATATAAACAATCATTCATTACATTAATTTCCATGGCATGTGAGTCTTCTATTTACTTAATCAATCAATCAGGCTTCGACATTAATAATGGTGCAAGAAAATAAATTTATAGA
This sequence comes from Picea glauca, assembly GCA_000966675.3. Taxonomy (NCBI): domain Eukaryota; kingdom Viridiplantae; phylum Streptophyta; class Pinopsida; order Pinales; family Pinaceae; genus Picea; species Picea glauca. The sequence goes on along the minus strand of JZKD02S2113682.1, from coordinate 107,870 downwards.
ATCAATCATACATCGCAATAATATCATGGAAAAATTCACGACCCATACTTTAATCCTTCATCGCTAGTACTATAGTTTGTTCCCTACAATATTAAGTCTACCAATGATACAATAACTCGAATCTGGTAAATCGACAATATAATCAGATCGACTAAACTTATCAACTAAATCTTAAGATCCTACAATTCTAATTATTAGGTGCCATCAAGAGATTGCGTGTATCCAAATGTGTTAAGTCCTCTAGAATAAGTAAGGAAGGGGTCATTATTAATTAAAACTTCTCACTAACTAGAATAGCAAGGGATATGACTGGTCTCTATTAAAAGGTACTAAACTAGTTTAATCCAACAAGAAATGACATCCCAACTTTAGTAAAGGCAAGGTTAAGTCAAGACGATCCTCTTATTCTAAAAACTCAATGGGTGGGGTTATTACTTAAATCACTCAATGCATGACATCGATAAACATGGATTTAAGATAATGAAGATTGCACAACTTATGCCCTTAATAAGTTTGAAAGGATCTAGTACTTTGAGTGATGCATAAAAGGAAAACTTGGGTCCTTACCTAACCATTTAAAATTGGATGGGAGTCTAATCGTTGATCCAAGTTGGGGTGGACATTGATAGCGCCCAACAATACAAAATATGAGAATGAAATAAAAGGGGAGACACCACTCGATAGTGTTCAACATCAATCGTGAGGGCAAGGGCACAAGAGAAAGCCTGATTTGGTCAAAGGTGAGCAAGAGGTGAAGGGTCCACTCAACAAACTCCTCCTCTGACAAATCATTAGAAAGAGGAGGAGGGCACACACAACAACCCTCCCTCTATCAAATCAAAAGAAAGAGGAGGAGGGGAGGAGGAGGGTGCACAC
>JZKD02S2113682.1:79800-89873 GCA_000966675.3 Picea glauca | reverse complement strand
TTTCTCACAAGGTAAAACATCCTTGTGAATAATAGCAAATTGTTTTACATAATCTGGGGAAAAATCCCAAAATCACCTAAACTAAGGAAATAAAATGCAAGTAAAATCTGTAGATTATCCCCTAACTGCTCATGATATCTATTTCCAATTCGAATTTGCCTACAATAGAACACAAAGATCAAATTAGAAGGATGTTTTATTAGGAAAACAATAAAAAATTGACTTTACAGACTTAGCTACAGAATCATATGATTCTGTAGCTAGTCAAAAATAGCAAACATGACCAGATCTCAATCAAATCAAATCGAATCATCTTTTAATAATCCTCAAAAATGAATTACTAATAATTGAAGTGAAATTATCATCCAAATCAAATCATATCAAAATAAATGCAATCGAAACAGAGTAAGGAATGCTCTGTTTTTAGTTATCATAAAATCGGGGCAAATAATAACTATATTGTTTCGTATCCAATGCAATTGCATGCCAATCGTATGATGTAATCCAAAATAGATATGATAATAATCGATCCTTATCACAATTGATTGGCTACAGCTGTGTGAAATTCATATCGTTTTATTCAATTGTCAAAATGGACAGGCTGTTGCAATTACGAAAAATATCCATTAAAATTTGTTATAGAAAATGGTTGTTGAGTATCGCATGGTGAACAGGCATGACAAAAACAATGATCATAACCATCGTTAACCCATTATAGTCATAGCAATAAATCAATTTCGTTCATATAAACGCAAAGATAGGTAAATCGTTTTAGAATGGAATCAGACTGAATGAGTAACAATCAAATGCATTTCGTTATTGATCACCACATAGTCAACCGACAGGGTTTTGACAGAGTGAACAAGATCCATAATATAAACCAGGCAAATAACCAAGATGAATATGGCCGAGTTTAATTATAGACACGAATCGTAAGATTGGATACGATCAATTTTATTCCTCAAATCGAAATCAAACGATATATTTGTTACAATCGAATGCAGTTCAAATCGTAACAGTCAGTATTCATATCCATTCGAAATTTGATTATGTAACAAAATGATATTTGAATTGGTCTGAATATAGAATACACAATCACAACAGCTAACCAATTTTCCCATCATATCGCATAAGATATAACCAAATCGAACAGAGATATTGACTGTATTCCCAAAATAGAGAAGATATCAACAATCCTTAATAACAGAGTATTCAAATCAAATCATGATCAATCAAATTAAATCTAATCGAAACCAATCCAAAAATTAATAATCAAAACTTATATACAACAGATGCATGACAGAGGAGGTCAACAATGTATACAGAGTTTATGAATGTGCCATAAAATGAGTGAAAATTATACCAGCAAGATTACTGAGGCTATGCCAATTTGGAATTGACGATTGCCGTGGCTGACTCGACATTCTTGAACAGAATTGAACCAGTTGTTCGTTGATTTTTGTCAGAGGGTTCCACCTTCGCATTACGACTAGCGAGATTTGCCATTTGGTTTTCCAAATCATGGATTCTGGATTGCAACCTTGGGACATCCAAGTAGTATCTCTCCAACCACAACCCACACTGATCGCAAGGTGGAAAAGCAGATTGAGCAGAAGGGGGTTTCGATGATTCCCCGAGGGTTTCATGAGGTAGTTCAATGCCAGGGAACTTAGGATTATCCTACAGACAAGGTGGTAAATTCTTGACAAAGTCATATGCAGGCTTATCACACAAGCCTTCCGAGTAAGGATACTCATCGGCGAGAAACCGTTCAATCTCTGAATCAGAGTCTTCGCTGACCACGATAGGTTCTGATATGGCAGGGGGTTTAGGCTTATTTCTCGCCATGCGAGATATTAACCTAACATTTTTCTTGCCTTTAGAATTAGCACTAGTCTTATCTTTAGTCTTTTTGGTTGCGGGTTTATCAACTTCAACCTATTTAGTCACAGCCATAGGCAAATTCGTAGGTGAGTCAGGTTTAGGTTTGGGTAGTATAACGCTGTAAGGCACAGGGGGAATAGGCTGGGTTTCGGCCACCATGGATTTATCAACCTGTGGAGGGTTCGATTCCTCGAAGCCATTACGACTGAGAAAATTATCCCAACAATCACGACGTAACCCTAACTCGTAAACCAATATCATTTTAATCAACCCCAAATGGAAGAGGCTGGTATGAGCTTGGCTACGCTTGTACCTTTTAGCCATCTTGAACAGACTTCTATGAAGGTAGTGGGGCATACTGAGTTTGAAACCCATAAAAACCATCAATAGACGAAGGTGAAACAAGAAAATGAACCCGTACCTTCCCTCACAAGTAATGAATTGCTTTATTATCATCAGGAGATCATACCAGCGTGGTTTCAACATTTTTGCAGGCAAGCCTTTGTCGTAGGAGTTCATTGTTCGAGACTGAAATAACAATGTCCACGGGACATCATCTACCTTGCAACTTTTGGACCACTTCTGTCCTGTAACAGGCAGGCTGGTTGCCGAGCTAAGAAACTGTTCATTGATTTTGAGTTGCACATCTCTAACTTTGGCTCGGCAACCATCAAATGATAACGCAAATTGTCGAGCCACAATAGGACTATAACCATCGAATTTCCTTATGAACGAGAGCCATCCAAATTTTTCCAGGTCACTATAAGTGCCATCAAACATCAACAGTGCTTGGTACCCGTTGGGCTCGGCCCTTACGACAGGAGCCATGGCTTCTGTGCATGGTAGGGTTTGGTTTGAACAATTCAAAACACAGGGTCGAAAAATGATAGGGCTTAACAGCTTCAGCGCTCAAAGAGGCAAGGATTAATTGCATGCGTGCGAAGGTGGTGGGATTGCCACCTCCATGCAGTGTATTAATGACTGAGTACAGTGTTGTTCCATCCATAATCATAATCGTTTAAACCATATGTATTGGCCAACCAAATAGGTGTACAACCATATCAACGTGCCATCCATCTAAAGTGGAACCAACACCATATGTTATATTCATGCGCCAAGTGTACAGTTCAATCCAACATGAAATCCAACATTAACCAATGATCCATCGTATCAATCAAACGTTTTAAAGCAATGTTAATTTAATCGTGCCAATGTATAGTTTGAAACTATGATTGTTCAATGTAATATCAAACTCACAAAACAATGCACCAAGCATTGATTATAAAATTGAAATCCAAAAGATTAATCAATGCGCCTTTGTGAAACTCAAACCATTTTCATTTCATATCAAATCAAACTTATAATATTACAAATGCATTTGTTGCACATTCAAATGTTTATATTTCAAAGTTTTTAGAACATTGCAACCAAAAACCTCATATAATCAATGAGTCAAGAGCTCATAGCAATAAGGATCAAAGCATATAAGACCAAAATCAATCATGACCTTTATAGGATCAAATGAGMCCARTAAATMTTCATGCTCAATGGCTTAGTAATCAAATAGATCCAAATGCRCAATCAAGGTAAGAGTAGGCCAAAGGACATAAGTTTGAAAGAATCTTTTGCAGTCATGTGATAAACCAATGGTCAAGTGTCTTTCGGAAAAATCAATAAAAGACGACGACAGTCCCAATAATGAAAGAGGTATTTTCACACTTTCAGTTGTGAAAACTGAATCAAAACCAAATTGCAATTGTCGCAAAAAATGAAACAAATGTCTAGTTGCACAATGCGACGATGATTTGTCGTTTATAAGACAAGGGGTGTAGGCAGCTTTTTTTAGAGCAATAAAAAAAATGAATTGGCTGCCAACAAACAGTGAATACAATCATAGGATTGGTAGAAGAAATCGAAGAATTTGTAATTGTTCAAAAGGTACTAAGATCTCTTCCTATGAGATTCAACCCTAATATATCAACACTAGAAGAAAGATCAGATCTAAACTCAATAAGAATGGACGAACTGCATGGAATCTTCACAGCATATGAAATGAGAACTAAACAGGAAAATCCAGATGTAAAAGAAGCAGCCTTCAAAGCATACAAAAGATCAAATCAAAAGAAAAAGGAACAAGAAGAATATAGTAGCAGCAACGATGTCTCAGAAGATGATGAAGAAGTGGCCAACTTCGTCAAAATACTAAAAAAGGGAACCAATGGTAGGTATAGAGGTAAGCTTCCTTTAATTTGTTTTAATTGTGATGGTATTGGTCATTTTGCTAACAAATGTCCTCATAAGAAAAAGGGAAATGATGAAGGTTACTCAAAAGACAAACACACATATAAAGGAAAAAGAACTACAAAGAAAGATTTCAAGAAAAGATTATGCATCAAAGAAGACATCTTATCATCAGATGAAGATTAAATCAGTGGCAGTGAGACAGGAAGAGTTATATTCATGGCAGTAAAATATTCTGACAAAGAAGACTCCAAAGAAGAATATGAAGAAGTCGAAGAAGGATATGAAGAAGTTGAATATGAAATTGAAGAGGTAGAAGTTGACTATTGAGAATAATTAGTGTGTTCCATAGAAGTTATCAAAATAGAAAAAAAGAAAAACAAGAAACTACAAGTAGAACTAGACAAGAAAAAGGACACTTGAGAACTATAACAAATGATCACAAGATTGAAGGTTCAAATAGAAGAAGATAAAAGAATTGAAGAAGCACTCAAAGAACAACTAGAAGAAAATGACAATATCATTGGAAACTTGGAAGCAAAGATTGTCACACTAAGAAAGGATATTCAAAAGAAAAATATGCAAAATAGCTCAAAAGTTGTGAATGACATTATCAGTAGTCAAAAATCTCATCTTGACAAGTCTCGACTTGGATACAATCAAACAGAAAAGGGATCAAGCTCTAAAACAATAGATCAAGAAACAAATCCAAAAAGCTATGAAGAAACAATCAAAGGGGATAGGAAGATGTACATGAAGATTACAGGGACACTCCTCCACCGAGAAGATTCATATTTCAGAATCAACGATAGACATATAGGCCGCAAGAAGAAGAATGATTCATAGGAGCACCTTCTTTCAGAATATATTCAACTCTCAGGTATCAAACTATATTTTTTGGTTTATGTTATGCATGTAATCATTTTGGACATAAAGCTATGAATTGTAGAGCTAACAACAGGAACAATAACAACTTTGAGAGTCATACACAAAGGGGTTACTCAAGAAGACCTAGTGAAACACAAAGAAGAAGTTACAACAGGTTTGAATCTTTGAGAACTGAAGTGGAATGTTAAAAATGTAACAATTTTGGACATGTGGTCAAAAATTGCAAAATGACAGTCCCTCCTAAAGAACCTCAACAAAATAACAATAGTCACAGACAAGAACCTCAAAAAACGACATGGATAAGAAAGCAAGATCAATATAGCAATGAATAATGCACAGTCACTCTACAAGCTAAGCAGAAGAAATATGGTTGGTATGTTGACAGTGGGTGTTCAAAACACATGACAGGTGATAGAGACAAATTTCTTACATTGCGAAAGGAAAGAAATGGATCAGTCTCCTTCGGAAATGATAATTCATCCAAAATCATTGGAGAAGGCACAGTCCAAATTGGGAACAAGAATAAAAAGGCACAAAATATTATACTAGTAGAAAATATGAAACATAATCTTCTAAGTGTGAGTCAAATGTGTGACCAATTTCATAAAGTTACTTTCGATTCACAAAAGTGTGAGATAAGAAGAGAAGGTTTAGGGAAATTAGTCGGTACAGCTGCAAGAACTTCAAACAACATATGTGTTAAGTGAAATTGCAAATGAAAATTGTTGTCTAGGAAAGGAAGATGAAAGTTGGCTATGGCACAAAATAATGGGTCACATGCATTTTGATAACCTTGTCAAAGTCAGCAAAAGAGAAGCAGTCAGAGAAATTCCCCAGATCACGAAACCAACCAACACTTTATGCCAGCATTGTCAACAAGGAAAGCAAACAAAGACTAGGTTCAAATCAAAGGAATATTAAACAACAAGACCATTGGAAATTGTGCATACTGATCTAGTTGGACCAACTACAACAAAGGGCTTAAAAGGTGAGAGATACTTTATGTTATTAGTTCATGATTATACAAGAATGACTGCAGTTTTCTTTCTCAAGAACAAGTAAGAATCTTCTGAAAACTTCAATATCTACAAGGAAATGATTGAAAATGAGATGGATTCAAGAATCAAATGTTGGATATTTGATAATGGAGGAGAGTTCACTTCAAAGGAATTTATGGACTACTGCAGCAGTCATGGAATAAAAATGAAATTCTTTGTTGCTAGGACACCTTAGTAGAATGGAGTTGTTGAAAGAAGGAACAGGACAGTACATGAAATGGCTCAAACAATGCTAATGGATTCCAAATTGACAGATATATTTTGGACACAGCCAGTGCATACAACAGTTCACATTCAAAATAGAGTAATGCTTAGAAAAAACACTGATAAAACTCCCTATGAGATATGGAAAGGAAGACCAGCAAATGTGAAGCACTTCAGAGTTTTTGGAAGAAAATGCTACATCAAAAGAGAAGATGGAAGAATGGGAAAGTTTGACTCTCATGTGGAAAAAGGAGTACTTGTTGGTTACTCAAGTACAAAGAAAGAATACAAGTGTTACAATCTAAGATTGAAGAAAGTTGTGGAAAGCATCAAAGTAATAATTGATGAAACAGGCAGACCATATTCAAAGGAAGAAGAAAACAAATCAATGGAACAACTTTTCAAAGAAGAAGAAGTAGAAGATGAAGTAGAAGAGGAAGATGAAGAGAATCCGATAGAAACAAAAGAGAAATTTCAACAAGTATCTCCAAAGACACCTAGAAAACGAGTACAGAAGAATCATCCTTTAGATCAGATTATTGGAAACAAAGATGTAGGAGTTGGGACTAGAAGCAAAATCCATTCACCAGAATAAACACACCTAGCACTCTTATCTACAACTGAACCCAACTGTTTTGAAGAAGCCAACAATGATGAATTTTGGAATAAGGCCATGAACGAAGAATTGGATCAAATAGAGAAAAATGACACTTGGGAACTGGTTCCTAGACCAAAGAATAAGAATGTGATCAGCACAAAATGGGTTTTCAGGAATAGATTAAATGAACATGGACAAGTTACAAGGAACAAAGATAGATTGGTATGTAAAGGATATGCACAGATTGAAGGAATCAACTTTGAAGAGACATTTTCCCCAGTTGCCAGAATGGAAGAAATATGGTTTCTTTTAGCCTATGCATGCTCCAAAAATGTTAAAGTATATTAGATGGATGTAAAATCAGATTTTCTAAATGGGGAACTTGAAGAAGAAGTCTACATTGAACAACCAGAAGGATTCAGTTGTGAGAGAACGCAAATTATGTGTATAAATTAAAGAAGGCCTTGTATGGTTTAAAACAGACTCCTAGACAATGGTACTCTAGACTGGATAAGTATCTGCAGTAGGCAAGGTTCAGAAAAGGAAGTGCAGACAACAAACTCTACATCAAGGTAAGTGAAGGTAATATTTTATTAATTGAAGTTTATGTTGATGATATTATTTTTGGTAGTGATGATGACAGGTTAAGCCAGAAATTTGCAAAAGATATGCAGAATGAATTTGAAATGTCGCTACTTGAAGAAATATCCTTCTTTTTGGGACTTCAGATACGTCAAAGCAACCAAGGAATATTTATTTCTCAAACCAGTTGCAAGTTGAGCAAAGATGATGATTCAAAGTCTACAAATCAGAGGCAATACAGGTCAATGATTGGCATCCTACTATATGTGACAGCATCCAGACCAGATGTAATGCAGGCAGTTGGACAGGTGGCACGATTTCAAGAAACACCAAAGGAGTCACATGTGTTAGCAGTGAATAGGATTTTCAGATATCTCAAAGGAACAGAAGAGTTTGGATTATGGTATCCAAAAGGAAAGGATCTATCACTTATTTCCTACATAGATGTAGATTGGGTAGGTTGTATTGATGACCGACGAAGCACCAGTGGAACAACGTTCTACTTGGGTGAGTGTTTAGTATCATGGATAAGAAAGAAACAATCATCAGTATCTTTATCTATAGATGAGGTAGAGTATATTGTAGCAACATCATGTTGTACATAGGTTCTTTGGATGAAACAAACTCTAATAGATATACAGGTTGAGTATGATGATCCCATTCCAATCTATTTTGATAATATAAGCGCCATCAGTATCTCGAAGAACTCGGTGATGCACTCCAAGACGAAGCACATTCCAATAAAGTATCACTTTCTACGGGAGCAGGTTGCAAAAAAGAACATCAGAGTTGAGTATGTGGGAACAAAAGAACAAGTGACAGACATATTCACAAAACCACTTCCATGGGAATACTTTAAATATATTCGCTAGAGACTTGGATTTATTTCTACTCCAAAATGAATTATTTTTAAATTCGTATCTTATATGTCTTAGATTTACACGAGGAGGCACCATAAGAGGACAGTTCAGTTAGGGGGAGAAAATCTGGATGGAAAGATACCTTTTCCATTGATGACAAAGGGGGAGATATTTATCAGAGGCAGAGGACAGAGGCATGGTTCTAGGGGGGATCATGATTGATATGATTTCAATATTGCATTAGAGTGTTTCCATCAATGCCAAAGGGGTGGATTGTTGATTAAGGTCGGTTGTCATTGATGTCAACCCTTGAAGAAAGCCCCATAGAACAAAGTTTGGGTAATGGACCCAATATTTTTTGATGTAAAGATGACTCATTATTTTCTTGTCATGGTTGATAATAAGTAGAAATGGATGAACTCCAAAGTGGTCCCCTTATGGTGAAATCCCTCATAGGAAGATGCTTTGCGGATTAAGTTATCCTAGAAGTATGGTTAGAGAACCCATGATTATTTGTAGAAAAATGAGATGAACGCTAGTGAATTTTTTAGTGAAGCTATCCTATATGGATAGTTCTTGTCATTCCATTTCTGGTGGTATGTGGAACGTCACATAACTCCTTACGGTTAGAGAGGTATTACCATGAGAATTTGGAGAACCCAGGTTTGGGTAATGGACCCAAGTTTGTTTGATGGATAACGGTATGAATTTTGATATATTTTTAGGTAATACTATTCTATATGGATATTGCATGTTGTTCGCGGTCAATCTGTCACCGGGTGAGAAAAATGGAGACTGCTCTGCATGCCCTGTTGGGTTCACCAAGGTAGAACATCTGTGGCAGTAAGGGTTAACAGAGAACAGAAAACAAAATAGAATACAATCTATCTAACAACTGAAAGCAAATAACATTACAAAAATAAACAAAAACATCAAACATAAGACAAGGGAGTCGTCAATGGTTCCAGGCTTGATCTATTAGCGAAACTAGAGCACACGCTGAAGACAGAGATAGGGGTTCCCTCTCCCTCCAGCGGAAGTTCCTTCGGGGCCCTCAAGACTATGCTTTCCTTACAAAACGAGTAGAACTGAAATGAGTGGTGAAAGAACTCTGAGTTAGGCCGCTGATGGATGGCTTGTCAAAGACTGAGCTATGAATATAGACAGTGTAACTTTGCTTGGAATTCTCTACTGAAACAGTGAGTCTTCACGGCTATTTATAGCATTTTTCCAGGCGGTCACGTAACCAACTTCCGGTGTGAAAACGGACCTCTTTAGGGTTCAGTTAGGTCATTAATTCGCTGAATTTGCAGAGTCGACCCTGATTTGAGGGACAAATCATCTTGGGGGCCGGTCCATGGGTGGTCGGGAGGCCGACTTATGCAATTAATGCGCCGTATTAGCAGATGCGCGGATTTTTATGTGGACAATCGCGCGTCGGGCGCGCATGCCCGCATAACACGTTTTTGTCCCGCGCATATGCGCACGCATCAAGCTGCTGTAAAGCGCCCTTCAATTTCTGGTTACTTTGTATAGTTTTTGACCCTTCTGGAATGCTGTGAACTTAATTCAGTGCCATGAATGACTTCATTGCTATTTTGATGATGTGGAGTTCTTGTCGCCATGTGCAAACAAAATTTCAGTGATAACAGATGCCCCCTAATGGATGAGGTTAGGAGCATACGTATAGCTGAAATCCATCAATGTTTCTTCTACTGAGAATGTTGTTGTAAGGGAAAGCAATAGTGGGACCCTTCG
>JZKD02S2113682.1:34933-52383 GCA_000966675.3 Picea glauca | reverse complement strand
ATATATATATATATATATATTGAATAGCATGGTATGATTTCCTGAGTAAAATATATACACACTATGTACCTTACTCGCACACCTATATCATTCTTATTTACTTCATCTTAATATCATCATTTATATCAGGAAACCTTATAATGTATTTAACCCATGCACTCAAGCATGTCTATTTATACACACATTGTTGTCAGCATGCAAGTTTCCTTTCTTTCATTTTCGTAGGTCATCCATACACATTTTTATTTTAATTTTAATATCAGTGCTCTTTAGTGAGGACTTACAGTCATTTTCATGACCAATCTCATGGTCATACTCATACTTGTTGAAATAATGTAACTGCAAAGTGTATTCTTATTATTATTTGATATATTATTCATTGGATCAATCCCCATCGTGGATTGATCATGTCGACTATTGTAAAAGGACCAAATCCCCTTTTGCGGATTGGTCATAATATAATTGTAATAGGCAAAAGAAGAAGTCAGACCCATAATATATCAAAGAGGCCCCGGAATATAATAAAGGTGGTTTTAACCACCCAGGAGAAGAAGTCATCCCTTCCAGTGAAAGGATACTCCCACATGTGTCAGTCTTGTATAAATAAGGAGGCTAGCTCCTCACTTAGACACACACTCACTTGTTCATTTGAGAGACAAGTTTTAGAGCTGCAACTGGAGAAGAGAGAGAGAGAGAGAGAGAGAGAGAGAGAGAGAGAGAGAGAGAGAGAGAGAGAGAGAGAGAGAGGCACATCTTTAGGAGAGGAATTTTTGTATTTGTTTTGTTTATCTCTTGGCATTGTATTGGTATCTATAATAAGGAAGTTTTGCTGGGTTTTCTTCCCGATGAGGGTTTCCCAGGATAAATGATGTGTCTCTTGTGATTTTGTATTTCTCAGTGATCTTATCTTATGTTGTTGTTATTCATTGAAATGCAAAGAAATATAATAATGGCTTAAACATTAACATGATTTCAGAGCCAAGCTGAAGAGAGCATCTTTCACAAGAGAAAAGTGAAAAACGTCACTGTTGTCGTACATGCAAATTAGGGATTTTTGTTGGTGAGGTATTTCATCCCTAAAACCATCTAGAAAAGTGTGCCCTCCCTCAAGGATCATTTTGGCACCTTTAGTGCACCTTTTCAGTGGCTAGATCTCCCAGAAAGTGAAATCCTAGTTTCACAAAGTACCAGAAGTACCAAAAAACAAGAGTACCAGAAGTACCAGAAGTACCAGAGTACAAGAGGTACCAGAAAACCAGAAGCACCAGTACAGAAATCCACAGATCAAGTTTGGAGGAGTAAAAGTTGTATTTTCTCAAATCCAAGCACACCAGGCTACTTGCCTCAGCCAAGCACACCTCCTGGTTAGTTCAGAACCTAATTTTGAACACTTTCATTTTTTAGCATTTTACCAGCTTCAAGTAGAAGATGTCTGCAAGCGTTAAGATTTTTGACAAGCTAGAAGGTGTGGAAAACTTCTGTGCCTGGAATTGTAGAATTGGTCTCATTCTTGAATAGAATGACCTAGCAAGATTCGTCAAAGAATAAGTATCAGAGCTCGTCGATGCTGCAGAAAAACCAAAGCACCAAAAGGACACAATCAAGGCCAAAAGAAGCATTGCAGATTCAATCAAAGATCACATGATTCCTTATGTGTCATCAAAGAATACTCCAAAAGAAATGTTTGATGCCCTAAACATACTATATGAATAAAAGAACATAAACCGAAAGATGAATCTTAGAACTCATCTCAAGAATACAAGAATGTGGAAAGGAGAATCAATCCAAGAATATTTCTCCAGAATATCCCAATTCAAAGAACAACTAGAATCAATCAGATATATTATAGACGAAGAGGAACTTGTAATGACAGCCCTAAATGGTCTCACAAGACCTTGGGATGCATTCATCCAAACGATTTGTGCTAGAATAGAGAAACTAAAGTTTGATGGTCTATGGGAAGAATGCATTCAAAAAGAGACAAGAGTAGCTAACCATGAAGCGTTAATAGAAAGAGATGATGATCAAGCCCTAGCTACTCACACCAAAGGATGAAGGAAGAAGTCCTACTTCCAGAAAGAGACTTATAAAGAGTCTCAACCCCCAAACAAATTCAATCATAAAGAATCTCATCCAAGGAAATTTCAGAACAAAGGACAACGTAAGGAAAGAGATTACTCATATGTACAATGCTACCATTGTGACAAGATGGGACACATTGCAAAAATTTTTCCAGCTAGACGAGAATAATACATGAGGAAACATAAGAGGCAACATGCCCATGTAGTCGAATATGAAGAGCCACCCACAAATATGATAAGAGAGAAGATCAAAGACCATGTTTTAATCTCGACCCTCTCAGGATCAGTAACACCTGGGCAGGACACTTGGATCATTGATAGTGGTGCATCAAAGCACATGACAGGTCAAAGAGACATTCTCTCTTGTATTTCAGAAAATATTTTTTCTCAAAAAGTGACACTTGGAGATGATTACCAATATCCCATCAAGGGAGTGGGAGAATCAAACTACAAAATGAATTCATGGAATTCAATGAAGATGAAGGACATACTCTATGTATCGGGTTTGACAAAGAACCTACTCTCCATTTCAGCTTTAGAAAAGAAAGGCTTTAGAGTTGCCTTCATAGATGGAGAATTTCTTATGTGGGCTAAAGGAGAAACCATAAATGAAGCAATCATCATTGGAAGTGAAGAAAATGGCTTATATAAGCTAAAGGGTCACTCAGAGGCGGCCATGACCCACATCATTGAAAACTCATGTGAACTTTGGCATAGAATATTAGCTCACATTAACTACAAGGCGCTACCATACATATGAAAAGTTGTCATAGGTTTACCAGAACTCAAGGTTGATCATGAAGGCATATGCAATGGATGTGCACAAGGGAAGAACATCAAGAACCCTTTTCCAAAGAGAGATAGAAAAGCAGAAGGAGTCCTAGAACTCATCCATTTAGATGCGTGTGGCCCAATGCCATTGTCCTCCATGAGTGGGTATGTATACTATGTATCATTCATTGATGATTATTCTCATAAAACATGTGTGTATTTTTTGAAATCTAAAGATGAAGTGTTCAGCAAGTTCAAGGAATTCAAATCCTTGATAGAGAATCTTTTTGAAATAAAGATCAATATACTCATGTCAAATAATGGAGGAGAATACACCTCAAAAGAGTTCGTGAACTTCTGCAAAGATGTTGGGATCAAGAGGGAACTCACTACTCCCTATAATCCTCAATAAAATGGTGTAGCCGAAAGAAAGAACAGAATGATAATGGAAGTTGTGAAGACTATGATCCATGATCAAGATCTTCCTATGTGCTTATGGGCAGAAGCAATGATGGAAATTGTATATGTGTAGAACTGATTGTCCCATAGTGCACTTGGGTTCAAGACCCCTAAAGAGATGTTCACAAGAAAGAAGCCAGAGGTAATCCATCTCAAATATTTGGCTACCCATTTTTTATACACATTCTAAAAGAGAAGAGAAACTAGTTGGAACCCTCAGGAAAGAAGGGAATATTTGTGGGATATTGTGAGGTCTCCAAGGCCTTCAAAATTTATATACCAGGTCACTGTCACATTGAGATCAGTAGGGATGTGACCTTTGATGAATATGCAACACTCAAGAAATCAAGAAGATGCCAGCTTGAAGAAGTATATGAAGAGGAACCCGTAATCCCTATAACTACAGAATCAGTGAGGGAGGTTCCCAGAGCTGCAAAACTAGTGAGGGAAGTCGTAACTTCCCTGGATGAGGAAATTCTAGAAGACCATGATATAATAGAAGTTCAAGAACCTCCTCAGATGATGATCCTCCATAAAATAAATCCATCTTGGGCTAGAGAGCTTATTCAATATGGAGAGAAGTATGGAGTTCCCAAAGGAACCACGAGACAGGTGAAAAGACCAAAGCCATTCTCCAATTATACGGCTTTGATGTGTGATATCCTAGAGGAGGAGCCTACCTGTTTTGAAGAATCCATTCAAAGGAAAGAATGGGCAGATGCCATGATAGAGGAATACCAATCCATAATAAAGAACGAAGTATGGGAAATAGTTCCCAAACCGAAGAGTAAGGACGTGGTATCTTCCAAATGGGTCTTCAAAATAAAACATGTTGTTGATGGAAGTATTGAGAAGTATAAAGCAGTATTTGTCGCTCGTAGTTTTTCCCAAAAGGAAGGCATTGACTATGAAGATACATTTTCTCCTATAGCCAAATACACTTCGATCAAAACCATCATAGATCTTGTAGCTAAGATGAAGTGGAAGTTACATTAGATGGACGTAAAGAAAACCTTCCTAAATGGTGAAATCAAAGAAGAAGTGTATATAGAGAAACCTCAAGGATTTGAAGTTGAAAACAGGAAGTCTCATGTCTACAAATTGAAGAAATCCTTATAAAGATTGAAGAAATATCCTAGAGCTTGGTATGGCCGTATAGACAGTTTTCTGATGAGATTGGGCTTTACCAAGGGTAAAGCAGATTCTAACCTCTACTTCAAAGTTATGAACGATGAGCAAGTGATATTATTTCTATATGTGGATGACTTATTCTTAATTGGAGAAGAAAATCTCATCATTGAATGTAAGAAGAGACTTGCCTCAGAATTTGAGATGAAAGACCTTGGCCTAATGCATTATTTCTTAGGTCTTGAGGTATGGCAGAGTCCAGAGAGGATATTCCTTAACCAAGGGAAGTATGCAGTCAAAATCCTAAAGAGATTCGATATTTTAGAGTGTAATTCCATGAATACACCCATGGAAACGAAGCTGAAGCTATTGGTCAACACTTCGTCAGAATTAATTGATGCCACACTGTATAGACAGATTATTGGATCGTTGATGTACCTGACAAACACTAGACCAGATATTTCTATTGTTGTGAACACCTTGAGTCAGTTTCTGGTAGAACCCAGGCATGTTCACCCAATGTCTGCAAAACATGTGATGAGGTACCTTAAGGGTACATTAGATTATGGTCTCAGTTATGATGGAGATCATGATTTCACATTGAGTGGGTACACTGATTCAGATTGGTCAGGAAGTGTTTCTGATAGGAAAATCACTTCAGGATGTTGTTTTAGTTTGGGATCAGCCATGATCTCATGGCAGAGTAGGAAGCAATGCAACATTTCTCTCAGCACAGTGGAAGCAGAATACATTGCTACATGTTCTTCTAGTTGCGAATCTATATGGCTTCGAAAGTTGTTGACCGATCTATTTGACCTAGATATGGAAGCAACCACGATCCTATGTGACAACCAGAGCTACATAAAGATGACAGAGAATCATGTATTTCATGATAAGTCGAAGCACATAGAGATCCGATATCATTACATATGTGACATGGTGAAAAGAGGAGTCATAAATCTCCAGTACATTAGCATGGATGAACAGGTTGTTGATGTGTTGACCAAGCCTCTATCTCGAGTAAACTTTGATTACTTTAGAGATAATCTTGGAATAGTCTGAAAATACCTTCCTCGAAAGGGGGAGTAGTTGATATGATGAGACATCTCTTGCTTCCAGCTTCATTGCTGTGACGTAAAGCAAGAAGATGTGATGAGACTAGTAATGTGCTTATGGCTTGACAGTTGTGACGTAAATCTAGTCTAGTATCTTGTTGTCAACCTAATGGTTGTGATGTAAAGCGAGACGATGAGATGAGACTAGTACTATGCTTCCATCTTGAAAACTGTGATGCAAATCCAGTCTAGTATCTTGCTTCCAACCTGATGGTTGTGATGTAAGGCAAGAAGATGTGATGAGACTAGTATTTTGCTTCCATCTTGACAGTTGTGACGTAAATCCAGTCTAGTATCTTTCTTCCAACCTGATGTTTGTGACGTAAAGCAAGATGATGAGATGAGACTAGTACTGTGCTTCCAACTTTACAGCTATGACGTAAAGCGTAGTCTAGTATCTTGCTTCCATATTGATTGTTGTGATGTAAAGCAGGACGAGTACCTTTCTTCTAGCTTGATTGTGTGACATAAAGCAAGATGAGTATTGTTCTTCTAGCCTTATGGCTATGCCATAAATCCAATCTAGTATTATGCTAATGAGCCAGCCTCATGCTGTGATGATGATGTATTAGTTTTATACTAATCCATATTGATGCAGATGATGATTGAATTTTTTTGAGAATGACGATGTTGTCGATGAAGAAAACTTTCGATGCTTTATAGATATGCCAATCAATGTTCCAATATGATATTGATGATGTTGTCCTCCTGATGTTTTTGATGATAAAGGCCTCTCTCTCGTCTCATGTTGTTGTAGAATACCCTTCTTATTAAGGGGGAGTGTTGAAATAATGTAACTGCAAAGTGTATTCTTATTATTATTTGATATATTATTCATTGGATCAATCCCCATTGTGGATTGATCATGTCGGATATTGTAAAAGGACCAAATCCCATTTTGCGGATTGGTCATAATATAATTGTAATAGGCAAAAGAAGAAGTCGGCCCCAGAATATATCAAAGAGGACCCATAATATAATAAAGGTGGTTATAACCACCCAGGAGAAGAAGTCATCCCTGCCAGTGAAAGGAAACTCCCACATGTGCCAGTCTTGTATAAATAAGGAGGCTAGCACCTCACGTAGACACACACTCACTTGTTCATTTGAGAGACAAGTTTCGGAGATGCAGTTGGAGAAGAGAGAGAGAGAGAGAGAGAGGCACACATTTAGGAGAGGAATTTATGTATTTGTTTGAGTTATCTCTTGGAATTGTATTGGATATCTATAATAAGGAAGTTTTGTTGGGTTTTCTTCCCCATGAGGGTTTCCCAGGATAAATGATGTCTCTCTTGTGATTGTGTATTTCTCAGTGATATTATCTTATGTTGTTGTTATTCATTGAAATGCAAAGAACTATAATAATGGCTTAAACATTAACAATAATTCCCTCACTCATGGAAACAAGTAGAAAGAATTTACTTTTGAATAAATGTTACAAAATCATTCCATAACAGGAATTCCAACTAGGCAACTTCATCATTATCCAATATAGTAGATGCCAAACTCTATCTCTCTTCAAATCTCAATTCACTCTTGGTCAGTAGGCCTCTGCAGAGTGAATCCTTTTTCAAACTCTATCTTTCTACCAACCCATACATGTATGGATACTATCTATTCCTGGATATAAATATGAATCATCGATCATCTAGAAGTGTTTCAGTACTTCCTTTATCATACTTTTTATCAATCTCTCATTAATCCCTACATGCATATCTTCATAAGGAAAAATGTACTAGCATTATCAAAATTTTATTCATTTTGTTACTTCTCCTGCTAACACCGGTTCATTATCAACGATGATGCACAATTCAACAGGATATATTCTATAACCAACCATAGGTTATTATTATAAGTCTATATGCATGCTTTATACATGATCACTCTTTTCCATATGCATTCCTGCCTATCCTCGTGAACTAATCATTTTACTCATGCCTACAGTGAAAATGTATTCTTACTATTTACCTTGTATTCAATTGCATAGAAAAGATTTTAGGTCAATATATATATAGACTCTCTTTAGTATGATCATGAGATCATAAACTGGTTCATAAAATCAAGCCATTCTGCTTCTTTTATGAGGGCCATCAACAGTCCAAAGGACTTCTTTTTATTTACTTAGTTGGCATATTTTAGCAACAATTTTCATTCATTACAGGTCAAATGTATTGAACTTACACATTTTCTATCAGTCCATTGATCATGAGGAATTTCATATACAAGTTTTAGTCTTTTATTAAGAAGCAATTAGCACTACTAAGGATTCTATCAATCCTTATCTCCCCCAATCTGTAATTATAAACATTATTATGAAAAAACTATAGAGAGATATGTAGTATTTCCATAGGTCTCCTAGTCCCCTTCTCGTATGACCCTTGGTCTCAGTCCATTCCTAGGGAGGAACCTATCACCCCATGACATGTTAACGAGACACATGGATCAACCCCTGCTCAACACGTGGACCTTCACGTACACTTGACATGATGTACATGTCACTGCAAAAGTACTCATATTATCCATTCAAGTGGTTACACATGTCCTCTGCGCATTGGAGGGGTGACGTCAACCACATTGGCATGAGGAGACCTTCCTCATGTCCTCGTACTGAAGGATCATTAGGATATACAATCGAGGTTTCTTTCAGTTGGGTCCAATGGATGATCAAGATTACTCCATTGTATTCCTATCTTCAAGATATTTTCATCTCAATTATCTAAATGGTTCCAAATACTCCACTACAATGATTAGTCATGATCTTTCCAAGTTATTTCCTAATGGATCGAAAAACTAGATTAGGGCTCAAATTTTGATATGTTGGAGTTCCATTTTGAATATAGACATGGTTCTCTCTGACTACCACAACCTACAATCAATGGTGGAGATCTTCCCATCCCTAGATCCAATGGTCAATGGATAAGGGTGATTCCCCAAGTGCATGGGGTCTGACAGGGATGCTCCCTTGGTCCTTCCTTCAATCATCGGCCAACACGTGTTCCCCCTAGACACACTGTAGGTCTTGATCAGAAATATATATCATGATGATGTCATCTCGTCACTTGGTCTTGTTCAAATGAGACCACTATGATATACAGTGGAGGTTTATCATGGCCTTGTCTTGATGGGCGTCCTAGATCATTCCTTAGACTGCCCTTTTCAAACTACCTCAATCGCAGCTTACAGGGTCATCCCAACAAGGGAACTTATACCATATTAACCACAAGTATTTAATGGTCCAGGATCATCCATGGACATCCTTAGATAAATCAATGGCCCCCATTGATTTTGGATTGCACACTCCATGGGATTCACACTCAGTACCGATGGAGGTTCAAGATATATCTGCTCTAATAGATCAATGAATGAGGTCTCATATTGAATTTGTTCCAATGAAGGGACCAGATTTAATCACCAGGCCAAATCTATGGCCACAATCCTCCAAAGAGAATCAAGGCTCCTTCACTAGCTTAGTAGTCTGAGTCTAGAATTAGTCATTTTTGTGAGGGTTTTCCTCGCGTTCTCTTGTAGGTTTTCTGGTTTGTTGAGATTTTATTTTCCTTGGTTCTAAGGAATTTCATTATACTCATGCAAGGTACCTCGGTTTCGTCATATCCAGGTTATTCTCACACTGTCAAAACTTCAATACCACAACGCACAGGTGCATATGCTTATACTCATATTTATATACATATACAGACAAATACAATCATGTATACTCACTCCCACATTTCAAATGATAGAAGCATCTTATAAATTCATGTTTGTAGTTATTCCTACATATATAGAGATTATTTATAGCTAAGGCACGTGATTCACATATAAGTGTGTGTGTGTGTGTGTGTGTGTGTGTTCATTTTATGCATATACAAGAAATCTCTTGAAGTAAGCAGTCAGACTTCAAGTTCATACAGATTCATCAAATCCATTCATGTGCTCTAGTTAATACAAAAAATCGATACAAGGCGCTTATCTAAAATTTTAGAGATATCTTAGCCACTACTATAGGGTGAACCGCACTCCACCCAACCATAGGAAAGGTTGTGCTAACCTTTGCTACAACCATCCACCTTCAATCCAGGGTACGATGTCATGAGACGATATCTGTAAGATTTTCAAGAAGTCTCTGCAACTTCTCTTCTTTATCTATCTCCAACTACTCTCAGCCTATGCCCATTCGTGGGCGTTCCATCCTTTTTCTTGTCTTCTTCCCCATGGATTTGGGGATCGTGCTAGAAATTTATTGAATGTACATTTCCCATCCTTTCTTAACTTCCAAATATATTTTTTCAACTACTATCTTGACCGATAATCAGTTTCTAGGGATGGGAACAGTTCAAGTCTGCACCATTTTTAATTAGATAGGGTACTACCTGGCATATTCATTTAATTTAGTAATGGCCTTCCTCTTGTCCATTCCTCTCATGACATCGTAACCTGTGATGGCCATGCCTTCAACAGTAGCTCAACATTTGTCTATTACATTAAAAATCAAATATATACATTACAAAATATATCAAGGTCCATTGTCTTTCCTTAATCACATACAGGTATGTCTATAGTTTGTCATAATAATAAATATAATTACAGAATGGGGGAAACATGGGTGTTACAATCCCCCCCCCCTTAAAGTTACACTACCCTTGGTGTTCTATATGTCGCAAAACTTCTATATACAATAGTGAACTTGGGAATCCTCCAATTCCCAAGTTTCTTCATCGGGACCAAAGTGTTTCCACTGCACCTTGACCTGTGAAACGATTATGTTCCTAAGAGGGATAACTCTTTTGTCAAGGATACACTACAGTTATGGTAGGAAATCTCCCTCTAGATCCACCTGGATCATAGACCAGTCAATTATGTGAGCATCATCATGTATATATTTATTTAATAATGAAACATGGAAAACATTGTATTCCTTCCTTATGGGAGGCAAGGCCAATATATAAGATGCAGGTCCCACTCTATATATAATTTCAAAATATCCACAAAATCTAGGTGCCAACTTGGCACATGCTTCCATTTTTAAGGAGCTTCTTCTAGATTTAATTCAGAGATACACATGATCTCCTACTCTAAATTCTTTATGACTTCTTTTGCAGTCAACATAGCTCTTGTTCCTTTCCTAGGCCACTTTTAGATTTTTCTCTATTTATGTTTTTTTTTGTTCAAGTTCCATTAACATATCAGGTCCAAGGGTAATTTTTTCCACTGGATTATCCATGTTGATTAGGATATTTCATTTTCTTCCATAGAGGGCCTAAAGAGGCCTAATTTTCAAGGATTCTCGATAACCATTTTCGTAGGAAAATTCTACCAAGGGTAGATACTCTTCCCATTTCTTGGGCTGATGCCTTACATGTCTTCCAACACTCAGTTTACCCTCTCTATTTTTCCATCATTGTGAGGGTGGTATGTTGTACTAAACAAAAATTTTGTTCCACAACTAGTGAATAAAGAGTTCCAAAATTCTGAGGTAAATTTTCCATCTCTATCATATACAATTTCCTTAGGAATCCCATGCAGTTTGAATATTTATTTCATGAAGATACTATAAATATCTATTCCGTTACAAGTAATTAATTAGGAATCCTTGCTCAATTTTTCCACAACTAACAAGATGGAATTATTTTGTTTGGCTATTTTTGGTAGTCATGTGATAAAGTCCATGGAAATGATTCCCCATTTCCATTGTAGGATAGGAAAGGGATGCAACAACGTTGCTAGGTGATGGTTTTCCACCTTAACCTATTGGCACTCTAAACATTTATCCAAATAATCAGGTGTATCCTTTTTCATCCTTGGCCAATAAAATAGTTTCCTATGGGTTGTAATCATTTTCTAATAACCAAGGTGACCAACATATGGTCTTCTATGTAGTTCATCCAAAATGAACCTCTTTAAGTCGTCACAATTTAGGATATACAACCTACCTTTGTATGTTATTAGTCCATCACTCATCAATTGATAAACCTCATACTTCATCCTTATGGTCTCTTGTTCTAACTGTGTGCTTACTACTTTGAAAATCTCATCTACTTCCTATGCACTCTTAACCCTTTCCTTGAGGTATGTTTCATAGGTACTTACAGATTCCAAATGAATTACTTTCATACTCCTACTGAGGGCATCAACCACTCTATTTTCTTTCCATTTGAGGTGTTTGATCTCAAAATCAAACTCACTAATGAGAGGCATCCACTTTGTAATGCACCCGACCCCTTGGTATCATTTTAAGGGATGGGGTATTATATTTTCTCTCTCCCTCAACCATATCAAACCATCTTATCGAGGTCTCCATCATCTTTTTCTCTTCAAGAGATTTCTAATGACTATTATTTTTCTCAAAATGGAGCTCTGGATCAAAAGTTATGCCTCCTCAAAGTTATAGCCACTTCACTGCCAAGTGTCACCCACATGGTTTTCCTACATGATACTGACTTGGATTTCCAGGTTCGTGTGATATGATTCATAGTGAGGACGCGACACCCACCCTACTCTTCTTCAGACTACATTTATCAGACCCATTTTTTTCTCTCTCCATTGCTATCGGGATCCTCTTGTCGAGGTGTCCCCATGATGGTTTACCCTGCACGATCCGATAGTCTAGTTCGATCAAAATATACTTCGATAGATCAGATGGATATAAGGACTTGATGATAGATGACTATGATTTTGTCAGAGTTCTTCATTTGTGCCTCATATTCGTGACATGCGTCACCATCTCTATAAGACACGTGGAACTTTTTCCACCTAACATGTGGAATTAATATTTCCCATTGAAGGTCATCCATGAGAATCAACATACTATTCCATGTGGCACCTTCTATTCTCGACACATGGCACACCCACTGCATGACACGTGGAACCATCCACTACTTAAGTAATCAACTAAATATCGACTCTCTAGATTGTCTATGGGGTTCCTCTGGCCTTAGAAAATTAATGGTCCAGATGTCACCTTGGGTCTTTCCCATCAAAGTATATCTCTGTAACCCATTCCAAAAACCACTTGCAATGGGAGGTCAAGATCTCCCCTTGGAGCTCCTCTGACCCCGACATATCAACGGTTATATCTTCTTCTTAGAGCTCCTCCATCTCGTTGAATCAATGGTCATATTTGTATCTTGAATCCCCTTGGATATTAACACATCAATGGTCTAGATTAGACCTCAGAGTACTCCCATTGGAGTTAATCCTATCCTGATAGCGTGATCACTCCAAACAACCTCCTCTTAAGGAAATTCAAGAACTCCTCTGGGAGCTCTTCCTATTTGAGTGGAATAATAGTCATAATTCTATCTTGAAGCTCCTTCAGTCTTGGTATATCAATGGTCACTATTTCACTATGAAACTCTCCCATCAAAGACTATGATCTTTTCTTGGAGTTCCTCCATCAGAGTGTCTCCCCATAATTTACTCTGAAAGGAACTCTACAAGGGACATTCCAAATCTCCTCCCCTGAGATCTAACAGACAGGTTTTGGGGAGAGTGTGTATGGTTTCCCACCCCCCTTTCTCATATGATCCCTGTTATTGGGCCACTCCTAGGGAGACACCTATCACCCCCAAAACACACTAGAAAGATGCATGGCACACACCTCGTGTCACAGTCATTCCTTTACTATGCTAGAAGACCACTGCATGTGGAATTGTTTCTACTAGACAAGTGGACCTCCACATATACTCAACGTGACATGCACGTCACCATGGATGCACTTGGAACGTATCTCTATATACTAACACATGTCCTCAAGGTATTGGTGGATTGATTTCATCCACATATGCATGAAGTCACTTTCCTTCCAGCCTTGTCCCAAAGGACCTACCAAGATCTAAGATTAGGATTTATTTTGGCTATGCTCGATGGACGATCAAGATTTCTTCTCGAAGTATTACGTTTAGAGTGTCTTCCTCCAAGTGGGTCGAATAAATCTGAATTTCCACTGCGATGAATGATCACGACCACTCCAAAGTCTTCCCTAATAGATCGACAACTCTAATTAATTCAAAGTCTCTTCCCTATCTAATTGTGGAGTACTCCAATGGGTCCTCTACGATCAAGGGTTGAGGTATTTTCGACCTTTATATCCAATGACCCAGGTTCAAAACTGTATTTCAAGTACCTTTTTTCCAAATGAAGGCCACGCTCAACCCACCGACCAATTGACTATTTCCATGTGTTAACTTAAGGACATGCAAATTGTCATTCTAGCATCCCATGTAGACATGATGTCATCCCAAATTTAGAATCTTGTTCATGATGGATCATCATAGATCCAATGGTTGGGGTTTCTTCCCAGTCTCTACCCAATCCACAGTCAATATTGAATCATTGTGTTGAGATCAATGGCTCTTGTTTATCCTCGGATATCTCCTTATTCAAAGTTCTATCACGACCCCACAATTTAGCGCTCTAATGACCCAGTATGACTGAAGGTCAATATTGATCAGTCATAATCAATCAATGACAACGATGAATATGGGTCTCTTATGTTGTCAGACCTTGATAGTAACATCTACCACTGACCTAATAGTTCAGATCTAATCACTAAACCAAATCAATAGTTGTGATCCTACCGAGACAAAACAAGGACTTCACATATTTAACATCCTGATATCTCAAAGTCTCTTCTAAGACTTATCAAATTTCGAGGGTTATCACCTTGGTCCAAGGTGCTCCCTTGTTTTCCCAAGATACACTTATTTCGTTCTATCTTGAATATTCCATTGTTGTAGGGGTTCCAAAAACTGCAACACACTAGTACAAGGGTCCAAGCACTATGACATACATGTGCATATACTTACATGTATATATAGACATATATAGATATATATATGAAATCATGATGATGCATAAGGTATATAGGAACCATGTTGTGTCATTCAAAWTKGGAAATACAGGAGACTAATACATKTGTATATAAATAGAAAGAGTATGCACCCACTTGATTCTAATTTTACCCGGCTTACAAMTCAACTCAATTAAATAGTTGCAACAACTCTTATTAAAATAGAAACAATCAACAAGCAAATACAAAGTTCCTTCTTCRACATTCTATACTCAGTTAGACTCAAGGTCTACCAGAGGAATTGAMATTATCTCTACCACATAGGTATACTTAAACAATTTCATACAATTATCTCTCATATAAGTATAAAGTGCTTTGAAGGAAATATACAACAAACTCATAAATCTAGCATTCATATTCAACATCGTTCTGCAAGCATTCCTGCACCACAAATTAAATTTAATACATGTATATACTATAATTAAACACTTGTCTACTTTTGTGTGTTAATTGAGTTATGTGTATTATTTAATGGGAAGTGTGATGCCTTCGAGTATGAATACTCAAACTGTAAGATTAATAATGTACTCTAGATATGTCATGTGAATTCATAGAATATGTGTATACATAAAAAGTCTTATATTTTGGTTTGCAGGCGGCTTTTGTCTTTGGAAACATTTCCTAGAAATGTGTGTGTGTATATATATCCATGGACACATGTGTGATAGATAAATAGAAAAGAATGGAAACTTGTATAGTCATTGTGCATATGTAGGATTAAGATCTTTGTTCCAGTCTGTCTCGATGATGTTGTTCCTCTTCTTGGTATGGTCCCTTCCCAAACTCTTGGCATTTATCACCTTTGCATTTCATGGATCCGCGTCCACATGGATTTCATATTTTGTTTGGTTCACTATTTTCCCCTTGACATACCCATTGTGTGCATGATCCCAATCAACATATGATTTTTATTTTATTTTTAAAGACTCCACCAAGTCTTTCACATGATCTATCGAAGTCTCCCCTTCCTTGTGGTCACTCACCTTTCAGGCTTAGGTTTAGGCATCCCCTTCTCTTCTATATGGTCCCTCGGGTGATCCATCTTGCCTGCATGCACTTTATCACACAAGAATATTTTTAGAGACTTCACTGAGTCTTACAGTCAAAGAATCCCTCAATATTTCTCTGTCGAAAGTGTCTATTCGGCCCGTGTTACCACAACACAACATTCTTTAAGGCGATCGTGACTTAGCACAAATTCCTCATGTCACAACAATATCCTTTTTCTACGCTTTCCAAGATTGAACTCCATCATCTGTCCCTGGAGGATAGATCTTTTATCTCACTTGTATCACATGCATACATTAATCGTGAGAAACAACATCAATTTGGATCTAATTTACTTCAAATCTGTTACTCACATATTTATTATTATTATTATTATTCACAATTTTGTTTCTGATCTGTTCCATACGGGAGATGATTTCACAACTATGAGATTGTCCTTCTCATAATAGTTTGGCTCCCTCGTTGGCTTACAATACTGCCATATCCAAGACCCTCGTTCCTGCAATTCCATCTTCAAATAGCCAAAAAAATCATTAGTTATCATGCACATACATTTAATTACACTTACAGTGGCTTCCAAACAATTTAAGATTGTGCATACTAACAATTAAATATTATTTATCCATTGAATTACATAAAGTAAAAAGGAAATATATCATACCTTATACATGCATCATTTCATCATATCACACTTTTCCAAATGCAATTCGGTCATCAAATGAATTTAATCAATGTGTCAATGACAATGGACAAATTCAAACACAATGCACCTTTCCATTGATTTCATATTAACACATTTCATTTTAGGTACCTTTCTATGGTGTGTTGGAACTCAACCAACCTCTTGTTGACACTTAAATATGTTAGGACCAAAACAGTAACCTCATGGGGATACAAATCCCTCTGCGTTTTTATAGAGGTGGTACTCCTCTTTGTTTTAGGATTTTCTTGGAATTGTAGATTTTCAAAATAATATAGGAATTTGAGAAAGTTTGTCGTGACATTCAAAGAAATATAAATATTGAAGTAAACTAAAAAGTTTTGTTTTTAAAGAGATTTCATGAGATATGACCAGGAACCTCACACATCACATATTTTAAAAATATAAGAAAACTTTCCTCACATCCATCATAGTTAAATTAAAGATTTTTTATCACATAAAATAAAATAAAATGGTTTGCACACATAAGAGAACATTAATAGAGTAAGCACATATGGAGCTCAAATAAATAAAATGATATCAATCTCAAATATTTTATACTCAAAACTAAAAAGTTATAAAACACAGTCCAAACTAATCCCAAAATAGTTCTCTTGGGATTTCTGAAAAATATAGAGTTTGTTACAAATCTTTGAAATTTAAATGTGTTTGTCCTTAAGACTAGGATTGGGGCTCCCATGGACCATAAATAAAATATAAACAAGAATTAATTTTTGGAAATAAGATGGTGGACGATGACAGAGTAGAAATACCTAGAAAGAAGATAGGAAGAAGTTATCAAATTTTGGTTAAACCTTTCTAGTCAAAGAAGCATAGTAATTGGATGAAAAATTGATAAAGAAAGAAAGATGTGATCATCATAAACTTACTATGATGGTCCCTCTCCTCTTTCACTTGCATGTTGTTGTCCTTTTATTTTCGTCATTGACGGTTATAGGAATTGTCTCAACTGTTGCTTCTTGGCCTTCTTTAGTTAATTTATCAATTGTCTTTTTAAACCTATGTTCCATGTAGTTTTTCATTGGTGCAACATTTATTTCATGCATGATTTTGATATTGAATAATTCGCCTTCCAAGTATCTTAAGTCATGAGAAATCACATGTTCCTTAATATCTTGATTTTTCACAGAATAATCAACCAGCCAATTATCTATCTCTTCTTCATTATATTCAATTATTCCATAAAATTTATTAGCTGATAACCCCTTTAATATCTCAAAATGTTCATCAAATTGTTTCTTTTTCATAAACATTGAATTGAGAATTAACTTAGAATATTGCACCTGTTAGGGTCCTAACCGTCACATAGGTAGAACAAT
>JZKD02S2113682.1:24233-34415 GCA_000966675.3 Picea glauca | reverse complement strand
TTCAATAAAATAGAATAAGGCGGATGTAAGAAGACCTAATAGAAGCTTCCGCTTCTAGAAGGATCTTCCTCTAGATGCTTCTTTTTAGTATAAATAGGAGTCGAGGGTATGCGAATACTATCTTGGATATTATTGTAATAGAGCTCTTCTCAACTGGAGGTTTCTCCCTCGAAGAGGCCTGTGAACATTAATTTCAAATTCAAAGTGTTATTTCTGTTGTTATTCTTGTATCATTTAAGTGTTATTGTGGTGAATGTTTTGGTTATATTGTTGTTATTCTGCCATTACTAGCATTTTATTTCTATTATGCATACATTTTATATCTGGTATATTACAAGTGGTATCAGAGCACTTTCCTCGACAGAGAGTGTGGGTTAATTTTTTTTTCAGGGTAGAGATGTCTTTCGACGTCTTTTCGGCGTCTTTAAGTGATTAAAACCAAAATTCCCATGTCTCATTTGTGGCGATGATCACTACACTCGAGACTGTCCACATCATGATGAAATGGACAAGATTTTTAAGGGAAATTCAAAACCCGTTGTGCTTACCCAGCCTTTTCCACAGCAGCAATCTTTGGTTGCTCAAACCCCCACTCCAGGGGGCAGTTCCAACCAATCCCATGATGATGCCTCGACAAGTGCCCACATTTACATGTTTAACGAGATTAATCTGAACACTCGCACTACGACATATGACACACCGATTAAACCTGATAACCCGAAGCCCACTAACAGTTCCTTACCAGACCCATTACCCTCTTTCGTTAGTCCTCCGTCTGCTAGCCCTCCGTCCGGGCCACTTTAGATCAAGAAACCTTCATTTGAATCCATCTTATGCCCTCCTAAGAGAACTATCCAAAAATCTACCTTTAATCCTAGTTCACGGGTTGCCCAAAACTACAACATTGTTGAAGATTTGGCTCAAGCACCGTGTGCTATGTCTTCTTTGGAAGTTCTACAACACTGTCCTAGCCAACATAGAATGCTCTTATCTTCCATCGATGCTTTTGATCCTGAGTCATATAATAACCTCACGTTTAATCTGGATGATCATCAACCTCGACTCTCCCACCAACTAGCTTTTCAGATCGATGTTGTTGTTCACAATCAACAAATCCACCAAACTATCTTGGATGAGGGAGCATCGACTTGTGTCATGTCTTTAGCTTGTTGGGAAGGCTTAAAATCACCTACCCTTAACAAATCCCCTACGATGTTACGTTCTTTCAATGGGCGAGGTTTTCATCCTCACAGACTTTTACAATCCTTAAATGTTCAATTGGGTGGTAAAACTGTTACCGTTGATGTCGAGGTGGTCGATGCCCCCCTCGATTACAACCTACTACTTGGAAGAAGTTGTTTCTACGCTATGAATTTCATTGCCTCGTCGGTGTTTCAATGTGTACAATTCCCCCATCAAGGCAAAATTGTCACTATCGATCAACTAGATTTGTGTACACCCGACGTTCGTGCCCCTGTCACTAACAACATTCCTTTTTTGGGAGACCACCAAGTTATGTATGAAAGCATTGGTGTTGGCTTGTTGAAATATTCTAGCCTTATGGGTACCTTCCCTACACCACTTCCACCCACCACACATCATATTGCCACCATCAATGTCATTTTGACTATGGCTTATCAATCTTTGGAATCATCCGACCCTTGGATTGTACCTAGTCCTATGGAATTCGATGTGCTAGGTGACTCTATGCCACTTAGCCCAGTCGAGGCCACATACATGGCTATTCAATCTGCCTCTCCCTCCCTGAACAACCCCCATTTATTGGCACTCGATGTTGTCATAGTTGGATTCCCTATCGTCCGCAATCAACTACATTTCCCACATTTTTCCTTCCGATGAATCTATAATGGAAATGCTTAGTGTCGACGATGTACCTTGGGATGATAACCATCATCGATCCTCTTTTCTTCCGCCTTTGGAAGAAATTCACAACGACATACACTCTGTCTTCCCTCTTGATGTTACCCATCCCCACAATCTCCCATCCTCACACAAGACACTCTTTCTGAGGGGAATATGGGTAATATCTCTACTACGATCATTATTGATATTTCAATCAAAGAAGGTGTTTTGGAAAACATTAACCTTGGTGCTAATTGCACACCCGAAGAAGTGATATCTTATACCACTATGTTTAAAGAATTCTATGATGTCTTCGCTTGGAGCTACGAAGAAATGACAGGAATCGACCCCTTGATTGTCGTGCATGAAATCAAGACTTACCTAGGTGCGAAACCTGTTCGATAGAAACTCCGCCCGGTTCATCCCAAGAAAATCATGGCTATAAAGACAGAAGTTGAGAAACTTTTAAAATCTAGCTTTACCTATCCCGTCCCTTTGACAGAATGGGTCTCCAACCTTGTTCCGGTTGCCAAAAAGCAAGGGACCATCTATGTCTGTGTTGACTATCGGGATCTCAATAAGGATTGTCCAAAGGACAACTACCCTACGCCCTTCATCGACCAGATCATTGATAATTGCGGTGGGAGCGTAATCTTCTCCTTCATGGATGGTTTTTTCGGGTATAACCAGATTGAAATTTTACCTGTTGATCAACATAAGACGGCCTTTATCTGCCCATGGGGAACTTTCACCTATCGAAAGCTACCTTTTGGTCTCAAAAATGCGGGTGCTACTTTCTAGCGGGCCATGTCGTACGCTTTCCACGATATCAAGCATATTGCAGAACCTTACCTCGACGACTTACCTGCCCACTCATCCAATCGATCAGATCATGTTGATCACTTACGGGCTATTTTTCTTTGATGTCGATTTTACCATATCCGCTTGAACCCACATAAGTGTATTTTTGCTGTCGAATCCGGTCGACTCCTCGGTTTTGTTGTGTCTAAAGACAAGATTCGGGTGGATCCCTTAAATATTAAGGCTATTCTGGCCTTACCCCCACCTACTAGTTTGACTCAACTCCAAATTTTGCAAGGAAAATAAAAATGCCTTCGTCGTTTCATTTGTAACTACGCTGAGATAACTAAAGGATTCATGCGGTTGTTGCAGAAAAACACCCCTTTCATCTGGGATGGCATCGCTCAACGATCATTTGATTCTCTCAAGCACGCCCTAACCCACACACCTTTGTTGCATCCTCCAGGGTATACAAAGGACTACATCCTTTACTTAGTTGCCTCCACTTCCACTATTGCAATGGTGTTAGTTCAAGAGGACCCCAACGGTGAGGAACATGTGATCTATTACCTGAGAAAGAGTCTATCTGGACCCGAACTTCGATATTCACATGTAGAGAAACTAGCTCTGGAAGCCATCATCGCTGTCGAGAGATTTCGCCATTACATCTTACTATGCACCACCACGGTGATTACAGACTCAAACCCCATGTACCACATCTTGACATGTCAAGTGCTCGGAGGAAAATAATCTAAATGGATCGTCATCCTTCAGGAATTCGATATTGAATTTGTGAAGTCCAAAGCCAAAAATTCCCTGGTGTTTGTGGAGCTTATCTGCAATCTCCCCCATGCTGATGAAGACATCAAACCTAGAGATTCTCTTCCTGACGAAACTCTTTTCCTCATCAGCACCTCTGATCCTTGGTATGGAGAGATCCTCCTTTACCTCCAAACCCAACGCTTTCAGTCTAACACTTCCTGTGAAGAGCGTCGACATATTCGCCACCATTCTCGTCGTTATCTTATCGTTGGCGACACCTTGTATCGTCGTGGTATTGACACTATCCTTCGACGATGTTTGATTCATGTAGAGGTTGAACGCGTTCTGAACGACTGTCACCTTGGAGCATGTGGCGGTCACCTTTCTGGGATGGCCACAGCCCAAAAAATTCTACGTGACGGCTATTTTTGGTCCTCGATTTTCAAAGATTGTATTGAGGCAGTCAAAAAATGCCCACCCTGCCAAGTTTTTAACAACAAGGCATGCACCCACCCTACTACGTTGCACCCCATTATCGCCATCATCCCCTTCGCCAAGTGGGGTATTGATTTTATGCAATGTAAGCCTACCTCAGCCAGGGGGCACGATTATATAATCATCGTCGTCAACTAATTTACCAAATGGGATGAGGCTACATCTACCTTTCTGAATGATGGTTGTACCACAGCTCTTTTTGTTTTTAACTACATCATAACTCGTTTTGGTGTTCCACGTGCCATTGTCACCAATCACGGTTCACACTTTAAGAACCAGATGATGAGTGAATTGCATGCCAAGTTGGGTTTTTTCCATGAAAACTCATCCCCATACTATCCTCAGGCCAACGGACAAGTTGAAGCCATCAAAAAGGTCCTCAAAACCATGATTCAATGCATGGTAGGGGAAAATAAGACATCCTGGCATCTACAACTTTTCTCCTCTCTCTGGGCTTACCGTACTTCCGTGAAAACCGCAACTGGGTTCACTCCTTTCCAGTTAGTGTATGGCGTCGAAGCTTTTTTACCAATCGAGTGTGAGATTCCATCTTTGAAACTTAAAGTAGAACTCCTACCCCATACTTCTGCTGAAGAATAACATTTCTTATATCTAACCAAACTAGACGAAACACGTCGTGATGTCACTCTCATTAACGAGGCACATCAAAAACAATACGACAAATCTGTCCATCCTCGGAATTTTACAGAAGGATACTTAGTCCTCGTCTATGACCAGGATCATGAAAAACTAGGGACAGGTAAGTTATAACCTCTATGGCATGGCCCTTACATTGTGAAACGTGTTCTGCACAGAGGCGCCTACAAGTTAGTTTATTATGATGGAATTTCCCTAGGAGAGCCCCAGAACGGGCTTTACCTTAAAAAGTACTATGCCTAGATCACCTAGCATGTGTACGTTGTACATTATTGTATTTTAGTTTGGTGTGTCTATTTCTTTCACGTGCTCGAGTCTTTACCTTTGCCACTCATAACTGTGCCTTTTGTTTTCATGCGCAGATGATGTCTTCCTTTCCTATCTTTGTCGGATTTGCGGATGGCACTAGTCGACACACCCGGAACATTGCTTCGACAGCATGGGTCATTTACCAATTTGATGAGGTGGTGAGTTCAGGAGGTATTTTCTTAGGACCAACGACTAATAACATGGTAGAATATCATTTTGTCATCGGAATTTTGACCCAAGCCTCCTCCCTAGGTATCTCTCGTATCATTGTTAACCTAGATTCCCAACTCGTGGTCTATCAACTCAGTCGTATCTACGCTATTCGTAATCCTATCCTACTATGTCTCCACCTACAAGTTCGTCATCTTGAACTCATATTTGATTACATCGAATACAGACATATCCCAAGAGAACTCAAAAATGTTTCGGATTCGTTAGCTAATTACATCATGGATCAGTATCTCGCCCATAAATAAGGTTTGATGAAGGAAAACAAATTGTACATCACATGTAAATAAAAACACATCACATTAAAGACATCATCATTCACAAATCTTTTGGCACTGTAAAAACTCGGAACTGTATATATATACATAGCGTGACTGAAAATGTTTTGATTACATCAAAAAAGTATCTGGAAGAGAAAAAAATTGGGTCTTTACACCCATACAACATCATCTGACAAGTCATACAAAATACACAATCCCCAAAGAGACTCTAATCTTTCTGCATTGCATTATGCTGAGAATAACATATCACCTCTCGCACTACTCATTTCAGTAGAGAATTAACATTCTTAGGCACCCCCACAGTGTGTCTCTGTAGATGTAAAGGCACTTCTCTCCTCCGTAGAGGAGGAATGCCCATCATGAGGCCTTGAAGGTTTCTTTCAACCTCCCAGAGACCTATCACCGATACCCCCAGATCTACTGCAACCTGAGCACCCCCGCGACGTCTTGGTATTGGTATCTCAACCAGGTGCACTACTCCCTTGTCTGGATCTTGAAAAAAATACATCCATTAAAAAATCTTCTAAGTACCCAAATATATATATATATATATACGTTTAAAAACATAAAACATAAAACTAGACAAGGTGTTGCTTAGTCTCTCACCTGACGCATCCCAATATTCCCCCGCGGGTAGAATCAAATCCATGCTCCTGCAAAATTCTACCTCGGCATATGGGAAGTCTTCTATCCAAAGATATTGGTGTCTCAGCCAAGCGAAGAAGTCACCGGTGAAACGGAACTCTGACTCTGTCACTAGTCTCGGAGACAGACTAGTCCATTGTTCCATCTGTGGTTCTCCCACTGGTCATACCGCCAATGCAATCTGAGGCTACATCTGGGGGATGCACTCTAAGAAGAATGAGACCAAGAAAGAACCATATCCGAGCTGTTTCTGCCCCATCCTACACCTCGAAACCTATTCCTTCACATTCTAAAGAAACCTTGTGCTCCAGTTAAACAGTGTTGGCTCCAAACATTGTACGCCATAAGCTACCTGTGATCTCAATGACAGATGTGCGCTAGTGATTCCTGTCACACTCGTGATGGCAAACAAAATAGATCGAAGGGGTAACTATCTGATCTCCTTCATTGGGATTCTACCCCCCACTAGTCTTGCTCCTGGGACACAATGACGTGCCAGATACACACCCACTTGCTCAGGAAGCACCCTCTGTCCGGAAAAAGCTATAGGAACCCCTCTTTTCGAGAGGCCAGACAAGAAATATACATCTTCCAACTCAATGGTTAGAAGTTGTATTCCGATCCGAAACCCTTTCTCTACGACATCCCACAAACTGATTATGTGCTCAAGAAGAAGAATCTCTTTCTTCATCTTTGGAAATTTGAAGAGTTTCATAATTCCACAATATCTCAATGCGGACCGCATATGGGGACTCCACAAAGTAGCCAAATCATCGATCTCATGCTCCCATTCCTTCCACGCAATCATGGTCATTGTCGAAATCACCTACAAACAAAAAAAACAAAGAATTTCATTATTCAATTTTTCGGCAATTTCTTAAGCAATTTAAAAACTTGAAATCTATTGCCCATATTGTTCAAAAAGGACCACGCCCTCTTTTTATCACTCAATAATCATCACGCAGCAATAAAATGTTTTAAAATTAAAATAATTTTCATAATGGTTGTGTGGGCATATTTTTGAGTTTTTTATGGATTCCTTAACAAAAACGACCTATCTACCCAAGTATCAAGGTGTTGGCATCTATGCTACCACCCTCTAAAAACGTTTTTGTAAACAAATGTCTTTTTCCCATCATTTTCAATAGAGGTCGATTTGATCTTTTTTGGAACGATCTAGGGCTTTGTTTTTTAATTTAAAGATTGATGTGAAAACAAATATTGAACCATGTAATTGAAAGAAGGGGAGATGAATATCTACCTGGTCCAAACGACGAGAGAAATGGTCAATTGTAGCTCCGATATCGAGCAAAACAAGATCCACTTCCAAAATGAGAATCTCCACTGCTACAAATCCTTATGCAAAATGAAATGGTAAATGAAGATTTTTCTTGTATTACTATTTATAAATTTCCATTTTTTATAAGGTATAGTTATTTGTGGGTTTCTTTGACAATATAATGGCCTCACTAAACCTCTGGATTGCAGTTTTGACACTACAGGTTTCAAAGCAGTTTTGATCGTTTGTTTACCTTGTCACATCCACGAGCATAGTCTTAGTTCATTCTCAAGCTCGAGAATATAAGAACGCATCGGGTAGACTTTTATCTCTTTTTCGGACCTATATGGACACACAAAAAAGGAACCCCCTGGAGTTATCTTTAAACTCTTTTCAGACTCTCTAAATATGAAAAGATCGTCGAGTGATCTTGTTTCCTTTCACACTCATTAAAAGGTTCTAAAGGGCGTCTTTTGAGTGGTATTTTATCTCTTTTTCGGCCTCATGAGACTAACTGTACGAAAAAGGAACTGAGAGAGTTCTCTTTTAAGTGTTTTTCCAGACTCTATAATCATGAAAAACCTTCGAGTTTTCTGTCTTTGGACTCGCTAAAATGAACATCGACAGGCCCGTACGGGACCGAACCCTTACTTCTTCCAGTTCGTTAAACAAAGGAAGAGGAACTTACCGAAGGTGAGTTATATCGAGCATGTGTTACCCTCCTTGAGCTCGTTAAATTAAAAATAGGTACTCGTCTATCTGGATGGGGGGGGATTTGAAAGAAGCAAGCCAAGCAGTCTCTTGATAACATTACCAAGTAATTCTTAGAGTCACCCTTGAACATGGCACTTTGTATTTTTTCACGCATTTTAATCCACTGAACCTCTGCACTGAGCCAATCCTTTGAGTTTCTTTCACTCCTTTGGGTCACCTGACGTAAGTCACAACATCCACTGCATCATAAATTTTTGGTCCATGTCATGCTTCTGTTGTTGTGCCTCAATGTTCAAGGGAAGTATCTGCCTCGAGAGTCAGCCATCACAAATATCTTGTCTCGATACCCATGTCAGTCCATGTTCATTTGATCGACCAATTACATCTCTATGTTTGTTTCATGTCATTGATGGGGGATACATCAAGGCCCTCCTTCAACGAGCCTATTCCTATCGACTTCAACACATTATCCAGGAATTAGACTTAGAAACCAATTAGTACTTTGGGACCTACATGCCTCAATGGCAGGCCTCCTCACGTCCGACAGTGGGTTTACATCATTGACCTTTGATCGGATGATTCCACGGATGTTTGACTTCAGCTCATCCATTCACATTCTTTGGAATGTACTAGAGTACCTTGGAAATCATTGACATTAATGGTGATGTCTCTCGCGCTTGTTAACGGTTTACATCATTGACCGGTAATCAAGTGGTTTATGCCATGTTCGACATCAGGACATCTATTCACATGGTTAGATTCATACTACATCAGGATTGGTAAGAAGACCCTGAGTTGAGTGATCACTTTGATATGTACTTTGCCCAGGTTGTGAAGGAGTTTCTCTTGAACAATGACACATATACTGTTACATAGATCCACTTTGTATTGGTCATGGCTATGTCTTGTCACCTCATATATCCACTGTGTATTCTTCATGGCTACGATCAGTTCATGTCATAAGAGTATAGATCCACAGTGTATTTTCAGTGGCTTTACCTTTTTATCAATACAATTATGGATCCGCAGTGTATTTTATGGTGGCCATATCTTGCAAGTCTTTATCACCCAAGCATAGGTATGTCTGCCTTGGATTTGAAACATGTCATAATATTTGTTGGATGTTTGTGTGAAGATTTTGTCAGGTTCTCTGCGTCTATACCCTTGCTTGAAAGTCTGCAAAGCATTTCAGTTATCAGTTCTCATCTTCTAAATTCATACTTTGGGGGGCAATCTGTTACACATAAAAAATACTCACTTTGATAGTGTCGCAAGTGTCATCATTACAAAGGTCGCAAGTGTCGCATTTTGCTCACAAGTGTCGCATTTTTCTCACAAGTGTCGCAAGTGTCAGAGAAGCATACTGCCATGATACCTATGTCGTTTCTATAACAACATGAGAAGGACACTTGAAACACCTCAAAAAATTTCTTTGGAAGAGGAGGAAAGG
This sequence comes from Picea glauca, assembly GCA_000966675.3. Classification (NCBI taxonomy): domain Eukaryota; kingdom Viridiplantae; phylum Streptophyta; class Pinopsida; order Pinales; family Pinaceae; genus Picea; species Picea glauca. The sequence continues at coordinate 24,931 of JZKD02S2113682.1, read as the reverse complement.
TTAACTGGGCTCATGAACCTTTTGCCATCTGAAAACACTCAAAAAACTAAGTTTTTGGAGGGGAGCGCTCCCCTATAACTATCTTGGGAGTGTTGGTGCTCCCCCTTACACTATTTGGGAGCATTATAAAGCTTATTTGGCCCTTCTGGGGGAGCGATGGTGTCTTTAGGAGTGTTGGCACCCCCCTTAATCCTATTGGGGAGTGCTACAGTGCTCTGATGGCCCTTTTGAGGGAGCGCTGCCTATTCTGGGCAGTAGTTAAGTTGTTGAGATGAATGGGGGAAGGATCCTTTCATTCTTGGAAGGCAGTTGGATTTGAATCCCTAGTCCATCCATGATCTTAGGGAATATCCTCAACTGAAGGATGCAAATCCTCAAATTCCTTAAGGATATCTCAAGTGGTTAAAGCCTCTCAAACGCTATATAAGCAAGCTTTCTCATGGTGAAAGGGGACTGGAAAGGGAGAATCACACCAAACTTATGATATTATAAGTGGTGTTGGAACAGGGATATTTTGGAAGCAAGAGACCTATGATCTCATAGGGAGCAATCAATGAATCTATCATCATTCGGATCGTGGATCTTTTGAGCAAGGGGTAGACAAGGAGGACTTGATGAAACTGCTGCAATTCATCTATGGCTGTAAGCAATGTTTTGTCCTCATTAATATAATTTGCTTGGCCTGTTTCTTTCTAATT
>JZKD02S2113682.1:7523-21636 GCA_000966675.3 Picea glauca | reverse complement strand
GTGTCCTGACTTTCGTGCCCTCAACAAACTTACCATCAAAGACAAATTCCCCATTCCTATCATTGATGACCTCCTGGATGAATTGAGTGGCGCCCAATTCTTCACTAAACTAGATATTCGTTCAGGCTACCACCAGATACGTATGAAAGAGGCAAATATTCCCAAGACTTCCTTTAGAACTCATGAGGACCACTATGAGTTTTTGGTCATGACCTTTGGCTTTTGTAATGCCCCCTCCACCTTCCAAAGCCTCATGAATCATGTCTTTCGTCCTTTTCTCTGCCATTTTTTCTTAGTTTTCTTTGATGATATCCTCATCTATAGTAAAACCTGGACAGACCATATTGCTCATGTGGATCGAGTTCTCCATCTACTCTCTCGACCCCAACTTTTCCTGAAATAGTCTAAATGTGCTTTTGGCGCCTCAGAAGTAGAATACTTGGGTCATCTAGTTGGCAAAGATGGTGTCAGGGTGGATCCTAAAAAGAATGAAGCTATGCAAGACTGACCTCACCCAAAGACTCTTAAGAGCTTGTGTGGATTTCTAGGCTTAACAGGGTATTATTGCAAGTTTGTTAAGAATTATGGGAAGATTGCAACACCCCTCATTGCTCTCCTAAAAAATAACTCTTTCACTTGGACTCCAGTCGCTGCTCAAGATTTTCAAACCTTGAAGATGGCCATGTGCACCACTCCAGTCCTCACCCTTCCCGATTTCACAAAGAATTTTGTGTTGGAATGTGATGCCTCAGGGAAAGGAATTGGTTTTGTCCTTATGCAAGAGGGTCGACCTTTGACCTTTACCAACAAGAAACTATTTGAAATAAATCTGGGCAAATCCATCTATGAAAAGGAAGTGTTGGCTATTCTGCATGTCATGGATCTATGGCGTCCTTATCTATTGGGGAAATGGTTCCAAATTAAGACATACCATCAAAGCCTCAAGTATTTTCTGGAACAACGCATTTCCTCCCCAGAACAACAAAAATGGGTGACTAAACTCTTTGGATATGATTATGATATCATTTATAATAAAGGAAAAGACAATGTGGTTGCGGATGCACTTTCCCAAAAATATGAAGATGAAGGATCCCTTTTTTCTCTTTCATTCATTGTTCCAGATTGGCTCCAAGCCATTCGTCGGGAATGGCTACAAGATCCCAAAAGTTCGTAGTTGATATAGCAATTGCAGTCCAATGCTCCAACTTCCCCAGGGTACTCTTGGCTCCATGAAGAACTTCGATACAAAGGTCATTTGTATTTAAGTAAACAATCAAAGCTTAAATCCACGGTACTTTCTGAGCTTCTTACTACACCCACAGCAGGGCACTCTGGGTTCACCAAAACCTATGACAGGGTCAAACATTCCTTTTTCTGGGATGGTATGAAATAGGACATTCATAATTTTGTAGCTGAATGTGACGTGTGTCAACGCAATAAGGGAGAAACAGTCAAATCATCAGGCACACTACAACCACTCCCAATTCCACCTGCTATTTGGAAGGATATCTCTATGGATTTTATTACCAGCTTACCCAAATCGGGAAATAAATCCGTCATCATGGTGGTTTTTGATCGCCTTTCCAAGTATGCTCATTTATGCGCCCTTCAAAACCCATTTATAGCATCCACAGTGGCTCAAATATTCATGGATCCGGTCTTCAAGCTTCATGGTATGTCGCACTCTATTATTTCTGATCGCGACCCAACTTTCACAAGCAATTTTTGGCAAGAACTGTTCAAGATACAAGGCACAAAATTGCATCTCAGCACAACTTATCATCCCCATACTGATGGGAAAACGGAATTTGTCAACAAGTGTTTGGAAAAATATTTGAGGTGTTTTTCCTCAGAAAATAAAAATCAGTGGGCTCAATGGTTACCCCTAGCTGAATGGTGGTACAACACTTCATACCATACAACTACACACATGACTCCTTTTGAAGCGGTATATGGACAAAAGCCACTGTCAGTTCTCTCATACTTACCGGGTGCCTCGAAGGTCCAGGCGGTTGACCTAACACTTACATCTTGAGAGGCTATTTTCCATACCCTCAAAGAGAATTTGGTCATGGCATAGAATCGCATGAAGCAACAAGCAGATCAAGGTCTCTCTTAATGTCAATTTGCAGAAGGGGATTAGGTGTTTCTTCGACTGCAACCTTACAAGAAAACTTCCCTCAAGGTCGAGCATTGTCAGAAGCTAGTGCCCAAATTTTATGGTTCTTATACCGTTCTCAAGCATGTGGGACAAGTCGCCTATCAATTAGCTTTTCCCAACCATTCAAAGCTATATCATGTTTTTCATGTTTCATGCTTAAATAAGGTGATTGGAGCTAAGTGCCAAATTCAAACCAACCTTCCAGAGTTAGCTGAATAAGTATCCATTTGGCTACAACCAGAAGCAGTTTTGGACCAGCGTGAGCATCCCCTATGTCATAGAACCATCATGGAAGTGATAGTCTTGTGGAAAGATACAACTCCAACAGACGCCACTTGGGAACCAACTACGATTCTGCAGCAATTTCCTCATCTCAAGACTTGAGGACAAGGTTGTTTTTAAGGGGGCAGACATGTTAGGGTCCTAACCCGCACATAGGTAGAACAATATATTTGGATTTAATAAATTTCAATATTAATAAGGCCTTTCAATAAAATATAATAAGGCAGATGTAAGAAGAACTAATAGAAGCTTCCGCTTCTAGAAGGATCTTCCTCTAGATGCTTCTTTTTAGTATAAATAGGAGTCGAGGGTATGAGAAACCTAGCTTAGATATTATTGTAATAGAGATATGATCAACTCGAGGTTTCCCCCTCGAAGAGGCCCATGAACATTTCTTTCATATTCAAAGTGTTATTTATGTTGTTATTCTTATATCATTTCAGTGTTATTGTGGTGAATGTTCTAGTTATATTGTTGTTATTCTGCCATTACTAGCATTTTATTTCTGTTCTGCATACATTTTATATATGGTATATTACAACACCTCATCAGTGTTTCCTTCCAGATCTATCTATGTGATTCTTTTGAACAATTCTTCTCTTTTCACTATGGCTTCATTGCATGCTTGGACAATGTTATTCAAATTCTTGATTTTTTCTTTCCAACAGGCATTCAATTGTTTAATTCGACTTGGAGAAGGAACATCCTCTTCTCTTATTTTCAATTATTTCATGTTTGATACTTTTATTCCAAATGGAAATACAACATCAGCATAGAAACATTCTTCATTCATTAAATCATCTTGCAGATGCTCATGAAAAGCATGTGCCCTTGATCCAAAATAAACAATATTTTTTGATACCTCACATTCTTTTGTTATTAGTGTCATTCTCTTTTTAATGTTTTTATCTACATAACTTCGTATTGTTGTGAGTCAACTATAAGATCCTTTTAACTTAATAGTGGGTGTAGTTGGTTTAACCATTGACAAAGGACTTTCTATGATTGGAGGAGGCATTAAGGCAGTTTCCAATTCTCTGATCCTTTCCTTTAACTTACCATTTTTAGCTTCCAAACCATCAATAGAATCGTCAAGAGCATCCCCGGTTGCACTGTGGATTTTAGAAATTTGGGACAGTCACATGTCCTTTAGGTGGACCTCTGAGTGAGACTTTCCCTTTTTAGTCTTCTGGTCACTTCTTTCTACAATCAACTTTTTAGAGTCTTTATCAAAAAAAACACTTTGAGAAGTGAAGGATTCTTCTTCATTGAAGGTCTTATTTGCAACGACCTCCAATAAAGAATTTTTTTGAGCCATATTTTCTGGTTGTTCCATTCCGTGAAATATTTTCTCCATATCTACTTCTATCTCCATGTCTACTTCTAGCCTTTTGAAGACTGAAAAAAAATAATTATAAACTTCATAGAAATATAGAGGGGTCTTATATCTCCATAGTTCCTGATACCAAAAGGTAACTGGATCTATTTCATGATTCACCCTCTTACTTAGGGTTAAGTTTGGGAATTGACAATAATACACAATAGAAAATATTAGATAAGAAGCCATAAAGAATTTTTTGTCCTTTTAATAGTGTGATAATTGGGATGAGATTTCGATAGAAATCAGTTTTCCCTAGTCAAATATGGTATGTTCTTGCACTGTAAAATACATAATATATAAAATCATGTGAGAGATGCAATCAATGTTTTCCTCACCTATCAAGTTGGTAAATATCCATGCAATTTCTTGATAGGGGTTTTTAAAAGACTCAAACTTGATTCGGGTTATGTCTTTTGGGATAGATGCAGGATGCTCCAAATATTCATGCAGGAGGTCAATCCCATTGTTATGTTTCTTCAAAAAATATATACAGTCTTTTCCTTTGAAATTAAGCATCAACTCTGGTAGCTTCAACATCTTGCGAAAAACTTGTGGTGAAAGGGAAATCGAAGAATGATCTTGGAGCTGTATAATTATTTTACTTGGCATGTAATTTTCTACACATCATGTAACAAGTTATTTACAATAAAAAACCTCAGGAACACACCCAACGTGAGCGATTCCAGATGCCCAAATTACATCTTTATGTGCAGGTAGAGAGGAATAATATGAATATTCTCTTGACCATTGGAAGTTCTGGTCTTCATGACCAAAGATATTCAAAGTATCACCACAAAAATGTTGTCTAGTTGATGTTGCCATAGGTTGATGAGAGTATTTATTCAGCTGGATAATAACCTCAAATAAATCTTTTTCATAGAGATGATGATAATTTAATCCCTTGTAAAATGGATATTTAATGCAATTTAATGAGTAATCATCAAGCCTTTCACCATTAATGACAATCTTTTTCGATCCTGCACAACAATTGTTAGCATTAAAAAACACTTAATGCATATTGGGAAAAGCAAGAGAATGGCAGGGACGGATGAGAGCGAGTTTGAATATGGATATTTTCATGAACCTACCAACCCAGGAACCTGTGAACCTGAGGTTATGGATGATCAAAAATATTTTAAGTGTAGAAAGGAAGTCGGTTGAACTTGCATGCAGAAGGAATAAAATACTTTGGGGCTCGGCACCCGCGACAAATTCGATGGTCAAAATGTAGATCACATAACTTGGGGTGCAAAGTGAATATCACGGAACTTGGAGGATGAGGGATTGAAACCACAAACCTATGCAATTGAAAAATGGCTAAGTGTAGCAACAAACTTATGACATGGGAAAGTGGATGGAGATAAATTTATGCCAACCTACCAACCCGTGAACCCCCCGACCACTAAAATATGACTAAGTATGGTAACTAGAAAGGGAGAGAAGAAAGGATAAAAGAAAGAGGGAAACAAGGGGAGGTGCAAACGAGGGAAAAGAAATGGAAAAAATAAGTTGGGAAGATATAATGGGGGAGGAAAACCCGAGAACAGGAAATGATCTCAACAACTGGCTCCAAACATGGGATGATAACCCCTTGTGGGTTGTCAAGAATCCAAAATATTTATGACCAGGTGCTTCCATCCATTGGGATATGGATTCAAAAGGTAAGGATATACAAACTAAGCAACATAAAAATTATGTACAAGGAAATGAGAAAATTTCAGGCGAAGAAACCTTTCAAATGTTTCTCGTTAATAGGAAGCATTAACATTTTACCCTTCATATCTTTGAGCATATAAGAATTAAAACCCAATATATTTTCAATGATATATGGTCCAATCCAAAGTTCTTTGAATTTTGTGTGCATCGATGGTTTCTCCTTAGCATTGTTCCAGAGTAACACTATTTTTCCCTTTTGAAAATTCTTTACAGTTGCATTCTGATCAAAATATATTTCGATACTTTGTTGTCTCTGAGAAGTTCTATTCAAGGATTTACTTCGTTCTTCCTCCAATTTCAATAATTGGTTCACTCCATTTAGCATATGTGAACTATCTTTTGCATCCTTTGTATTAACTACAAAAGTCAAGGCATTTAGCTTGAGGCTAATTGGATTTTTTTCTTATTTCCCATAAACCAATGTCTACGAAGACATCCTAGTGTTGTCTTTAGGAGTAATTATTCTCACCCACAAAGCATCAATCAACTTCAAATTCCAATTCCTTTGGTTCTTATCAATAGTTTTCTTCAATATCTATATGAGTGTCTTATTAGTGGATTTTGCAAGACCATTCCCTTCTGGATAGTAATTTGATGATTTCCCCATAAAAATCCCATATTCTGGACAAAATTATGTAAATTTTGAGCCAATGAAAATTGATCCATTGTCAGTGATGATTTTTTCTGGGACACTGAACCTTAACAAAACATTATCTTTTAGAAACTTAATCAACTCTTTAGAATCAACTCTTTTTAATGTCATTGCTTCCGGACACTTTGTAAAATAATCTGTAGCGGTGAGGATATATGTATGCCCTTTGCTCGAATTTGGATTTATTGGTCCAACAACATCGAGTCCGCATTGGGAAAATGGTTGTTCTACAGATATAGGTTGTAATGGAATTGCATATTTTTTCATTTTCCTTGAAAATCGTTGATAGGATACATACTTCCTTTTGGTAGCATATGAGTCTTTAAAAATTGATGGCCAATAAAATTCAGCTCTTATTATCTTATGGGCGATGGTGGTAGGTGAAAAATGTCCACCACATATATCTTCATGGAATTATTTCATCAATTCTTGAGCTTTTTTTTCATCAACACATCTCAACAATATACCATCATAGTTCCTCCTGAACAATATATTAGCAATTAGCACATATTGACTTGACTGCATATTCAATGTTCTTCTCTCTTTAGGTTCCATGGTACTAGAAATTATCTAGACCTCAAGTAGAATACAATATCTCTATACCACTCTAAATATGCCATGGGTTCTCCTACTGAGATTGAAATCACTCCATCCAAAGAATCACTATTTGCAATGAGATTACATAAACCCTGTCCTTTAACTTCCTTTAAAGGTTTAATTTAAATATCATATTCTTGAATATTTACCATATAGTTTGCCCATTTTCCTTCTCTCAATTGTTGATTTAAAAGCATCTTCACATGAGAGGATGGAACATACGCAATGACATGAGAATTTAGTATGTAAGTCTGAAAGTGCATCACTTCTTTCACAAGAGATATGTCTTGCTTCTCCAATTTTAAATATCTCAATTCAAAATCATGAAGGGTCTTTCTCATGAAGCTAATTGGAAATTCTTCACCCTTGGCATTCCTCTGAGTAAGAATAGATGCAACAACCATTTCTGTAGCAAAAGAATAAATGATGAATTCTCTTTGAAAAATTGGGCTAATGAGGACTGGATTTGTAGTGATTTCCTTTTTTATATTATTAAAAGGTTCTTGTGTATATGTGGTAAATTCAAACCTATGTTCCTTTTTCAACAATAAATTGATCGGCTTCACAATACTTGCATAGTCAGGGAAAAATATTTGTAGAAAGTTGATCTTTCCAATGAATGATTGAAATCCCTTCTTAGATGATAGGGGGTTGAGTTCATTTATATATTTAACTCTTTCTAGATCTATATATATTCATTCCTTGCACACAATATGACAAAATAGTTTTCCTTGAGTTATAGCAAAGAAACATTTCTTTGGATTTAAGGAAACACCATATAACCTACACCTGTCGAAAACTTTCCTCAGGTGATGAATGTTATCACTCCTTGTTTTTGAGTGTACTATTAATTCATATTCATAATCCACCATGAATTTTCCTATAAACCCCTAAAAAGCATGATCCATAGCCCTCTGAAATGTAGCTCTTGAATTTTTTAAACCAAAGGGAATCTAAGCATATGCATATGTCTCCCAAGGTGTTATGAAAGTTGTCTTTGTTTTGTCTTCTTCAGCAACCAAGACTTTATTATACCCAGGAAAAAAAAATCTAACATGGACATGCAGGTTGATCCCATGACTTGTTGGAGAAGAAACTCCATGTTAGGCAAAGGATAATTATCCTTTACACTTGATTTATTAATATCCCTAAAACATACACACACTCGGATCTCTTGGGTCTTTTTTATTACTATCACGGGTTTTGAAATCCAATTAGAATGTCTAATGGGGTATATTATTCCAACCTTCTTTAATTTCTCCAATTCAACCTTTGTCGATGGTTTTAATTTGGGGTGCATTATCCTTATCTTTTGTTTGACAAGATTTTCCCCTTCTCTCAAGAGAATAATATGTTGAAATATTGTTTTATCATATGCCTTAAAATCATCATAACTCCATGCAAACACATCAAGATATTCTTTAAATAATGTGACATATTGATCAACTTCGTCAATTGTGCAATCAACTCCAAAATTGGCGTATTCTAGGGAACTATCAGTTCCAATATTATTTTTTCTTGTTTCTTGTACCTTTCGGAGTGATGCTTCTTCCAGGAGGTTTTTAGCATTAACATATCTTTTAAAAAGAGAATTAGATTGAATACAATTCCTCGAGACAATAGTTATGTGATTGTCCTCATCTTCATCATCATTCATCAAAAAAAATTCCAATTCTTCATCATTCTCAAATACTTGTAAATACTCTTGATTATCAGGTACAGAAGGTCAGAATATTTGTTTTACTTGAAAAGATGGTTTTCTATGAACATCATCCGGGTTTGATAGTGAGGCCACCAAAGCTAATGAATCTTCCTTATAATTGTTGTCCCTTGGGATGAAAGAAAAGTTGAAATAGTTGAAGGCCTCCATCACTTCATTAACTCTTTTGAAATATAACTTGAGTCTTTCCTTTTTAATCCTATATCTCTGGGTAACTTGATTTATCACCAACTTGGAGTCACATGTCACAATTAGATGTTCTATATTCATTTCTCATGCGATAATCATTCCCTGAATCAAAGCTTTGTATTCTGCCTCATTATTAGTACATGAAAATTCAAGTCTAATAGCATGTGGATGCACAATCTTTCCTAGGTTTATAAGGAAAATTCCAACTCCACTCCCGGAACTTGAGCGAGCTCCATCAAATGACATCCTCCAATAACCTTCAAATTGATGCTTTTGATTCTCCATATCTTGAATTGTCTCCATGTCTTCAATTTGCTCCATGTCTAGGATAGCAAAGTTTTTTATCCCAGCATCTATATAATCTTCCATTAGTTCATTATCCTTCTTTTTGAAAGAAAAGGGTCTCCTGGGTTCACGAGGAACCTTAATGATTTCTCCTTCTTTATCTGGAAGCATCATGCAGCTTCCATCATTCATTATGTATCCACCGATCATAGACAGGCAATATCTTCCTAAAGAAACTCCATATGCAAGAGGAAGGTCTACCACAACAATATTGAAAACTATAATAATATGGGGAGCCATCGTGATCCAAGCATAAAAATATTTGATTTATCCATAAGATGGCACTTGTCTGGAATCAATTGCATATATACTTTCACCAGTCTCACAATATTTGGTGTAGATCATGCCCAATGCCTCCATGACCACTAGTGGCATAATATTATTGGTCACGCCAGTGTCAACTAAATAATTATGAAGTGCAACATCATGATTTTCAATTGAAATGTAAAAAGGTGGGATCTTACCTCTCAACTTGATGGTTGATTTGTTATGGCATTGTTTCAAACTTATAACAACAACCTCCATTATTCCATATGGATCATCCAATAATCTCAAAATATTTTCCCTTTGTTGAGGGATATTTACCACTTATGTAAAAGGAAGAGTTACCCTTATCTTACTCAAGTCCTCTACAACATTGTATTTCATCTAGGGAGGGTTTGACACCAGGTGTTGCTTTTTTCTTCCGACGTTATCTGTCACATTTTCATTTGCCTTTTTCTCATTGACCTTTTCTTTATCTTTTTCCTTTTCCTTTTCAGAATCCTTTTTATTCTTGGGTTTATTTACAAACACTCATGCCTAGGCAACATTCTCTTGTAAGCCAAGGTCATTTTCGCCTTCTTCAAATATATACATGGATGTATCACATTCGTCCATCTGTACAATTTCAAAAATTTCATCAGGTAAATAAGTGTTCCCTTGCTCAACCATTTTCTCATCATATACATCATCCATAACAATTGCATTTGGGATTGGTTTTCTGGGAACCCTTTGTCTTTGTGGATTATCAGTGTTTTCAAACCTCACTATGTTTTCTTGGGGAGGGTTTCTTCTTTTCTCTTGGACTAGCGTTCTTGGATTTGCTACATAATTATCCCCCCTTCTTAATCTGGTTATCTCATTTTTCATTTTTCTGATGGTTCTATTCATTTGTGTAATTTCAATTCTTTACTTAGTTTCTTGTGTCGCAACAGGGTCTACCTTCACATCTGGTATGGTTCCCTTAAAAAATCCTCCTCCAATTGTTTGATTTTGGATCGGTTATGACTTCTACTCTTCATTATTTATTGATCTAGAGGCTCCTTGATCATTAATGTTTAGCCCTCCCAGCTTCCTTTGTACTTGTTATCTGTTTATCTCAAGAGGTACTCTACATGTTTGTCTTGTATGCGGAAGTAACCTTGTACCTACACTGCTAGACACTTGAATTTGTAATGGGTTTTTATAAAGTTGTGATAAAGTGGTTCTTTTATGTAAGTGACTTTTTAATAAAGTGTACCTTCTAATATTAAAGTGAATTTATCTCATAAAGTTCACTTATGTTATAAAGTGAAAATGTACTTTAATATTTTAAAGCGATTTATTTTGGAGGGAATGAATCATGTCCCTTGATCTTGTAAAGGAATTATTAGATCTTGGGCATTAGATTTAGGGTTGGAGAAGGTTAAGAGTCACTTTCAAAGTATAAGAGAATACCTAGGGTAGTGTGCAAGACACAATGAGAATAAGATTGAGAGATAATTTTCTGAGTAAGCTTGGAGAGGAGATTTAGGGCAGTAGGTTGGGCGCATTTCCAAAGAGAAAGTGGGCACAAATACCAAAGTTATTTGCAGTGAAGAAGTGTTGTAACTTATAGTTGATAAATAGACCGTATTGTACAGATCCATATAGTCCATATATTTCATACAACAATGAGGAGGGCATTGATTTCAAGTTATCATTGTTGCACGAAAATCAAGGCAAATTTATGGTGTTTCTGTTGGTGATTTGGGTAGTTTTTTGTTGATGTCTTTACAGTTCTGGTGTGGCATGATTTCCAAAGTGTTGTTCAGTTGGAACATTTTCCAAGACAACATATTTAAGGGTGGTTTTGGGTTCCTATAAGTGGTTTTTATCTTTTTGTAATTGTATTTTTGTTGCTGATATTTAATCTCTTAAAGATGAATAAAATATCTCTCATTGGGTTTCCCCACATTGGGGTTTTCCCTAGCATTGACTAAATTTCTGAGTCGAATGATTGTTGTTCATTGTGTTTATTTTGATTCTAAAGTGCTTTGCAATGTGTATTTATTATTATGGTATTTTTTGAGTGTGGTTATACATTTCAAAGTTCATTTAAGACAGTTGTCTCTAGGTTGCTAAGTGTATGACAAAATTTTATAAGCTAATTTTGTCATTTAATTTCTACATGGTATCAAAGCTTAGGCTATGAGTTACAGTGAGAAGTGATAAATTTGGGAAAGTTTAAATGGGGGAATATGTTTTTTGTTTTCCTTTGAATAGTGACAGGGAATATGGTTGCATGCATTATATTTGAGGATCGGTTGGATGTCATTTCCAACTATTTGCAGTGGAAGGTCTGGATGTCAGTTGTTCTCAAGGAGAAAATTAAGATTTGGAACTATGCCAGTTCTATTGTTGTGGCTCCCACAGCAGATCATGTTGCTTTGTATTTGCATGAGGTAAAGGAGGCCAAAGCTCAGATGATCATACTAGATGGAGTGAAGGACCCACTCATTCCACATCTATCTGAGACGAAGATAGGTTATCAGATGTGGGAAGCTTTGGAGAATTTATTTGAGGCTAAGAATGCCAATCAGAATATGTCCTTAAAAGATAAGTTACATTATTCAAATATGGATAAGGGTTGGGATTGTGCATCCTATCTTACCCAGATATCCCAATTTAAGGATGAGTTAGCTGCAGTGGGAGAGATCATCTCAGAATCTGAGTAGGGGAGGATAGCCTTGAAAGGCTTCACAAAGGAATGGGATGTCTTTGTGAAGTGTGTGGTGGGTCGAGAAAAATTTCCAAATTGGAGCAGGTTGTGGGACGAATTCACTCAGGAGGAGATCCATATGGGGTCTCATAGTAGTGGTCAGAAGGAAGATAGATCTAAGGATAATTTTGCCTTGTTGCAAAGGGAAAGAAGAAAGGAAATTTTGGGAGGGACTTGAGTAAATTCAGATGTTATTGTTGTAACCATTTGAGGCACCTTTCTTCTCAATGTTCTAAGGAGAATAAGAAGAGAAGGATCATGAGGGGCCTGATATAGTTGCTACAGTAGCCATGGATGAATTTTCTTCCAAGTTTGATAAGGACTTATCTTTGTTTACTCTAGTATCTAGTGTCGGTAGTGGAGGACTTGGGGGTGATATCAGATCAATTATTGACAGTGGAACCTCTTGTCACATGACGGGAATCTGACAATCATTCATTATTATCACAGAGACAAGTATTGACTAGTTGGTGGAGAGTGAAGGCGGTATGGCATGAGTTGTACGTGGAGTTGGAAGGGTTATATTCTGACTCGAGTATGGAGGATTCCTGGAGCTTGATGGAATTCTATTTGTTCTAGGGTTGAGGGTTAACTTTATCTCAGTCTCAGCCTTGAAGGATGTTGGATATTGTACGTTGTTCAAGAGGGGACATGTATTTATCTATAGGGAGGGAGTGGACCCAATTGAACCACATTTGATTAGTGATCGGGTGGACAGGTTGTAAATGTTGTGAGGATAACCTTCAGGTTATGATTCAGCGTAATATGAGGAGCAAGAGGCTCCTGAGACTGCGGTGGGCCCAAGGATTCAGTATTGCATTCCAAGAGAAGAGAGGGAGTCTCTTCTAAGAACTGGAAAGAGGTTCAGCTGGTGTGATTGAACTGATGCTCAAGGTGGAGTGGATTCTCTTAGGAGCTCAGGTTTTAGGGTAGTTGTTAGGCGAAGATATTATGGTTCAAGTTATGTGCAGGTCTTGGGGTTGGCTCCAAGTTCAGAGGGATCTCCTACTGCGAACAATGTGATGGGACCAAATGATGGTGATGGCAGTGAGTACATCCCTTGCTAAGAGGGAGTGTTATCTTTTTAGCTCCTGAGGTACTCTACATGTTTGTCTTGTATGTGGAAGTAACATTTTACCTACACTACTAGACACTTGACTTTGTAATGGGTTTTTATAAATTTGTGATAAAGTGGTTCTTTTATGTAAGTGACTTTTTAATAAAGTGTACCTTCTAATACTAAAGTGACCTTATCTCATAAAGTGCACTTATGTTATAAAGTGAAAATGTACTTTAATATTTTTAAGTGACTTATTTTGGAGGAAATGAATCATGTCCCTTGATCTTGTAAAGGAAATATTAGATCTTGGCCATTATATTTAGGGTTGGATAGGGTGAAGAGTCACTTTCATATTATAAGAGAATACCTAGGGTAGTGTGGAAGACAATGAGAAGGAGTTTGAGAGATATCTAAGATAGCTTGAGAGAGGAAAGTGAAGGTAGCAAGGAGGGTGCATTTCCCAAGAAAGATTGGGCAAAAATCCCAAGAGAATATTTATGTGCGAGTGTTGAAAATTATTGTTGTTAGAGAGGTCGTAATGTATGCATCTGTACAGTTCGTACAACATGAAAAAGGGTACAAAAATCAAGGCATTGTTTGGCACAATTTTCCAGGCATTTTTTGGGTTTTTCTTGCTATAGTAGAGCCGTACAGATCAGGTCATATAGATGTTGTTTGGCACATATTTCAAAGTGTTTGAAGAGGGTAGGGTCATACAACAATAAGGAATTTTTGGGCATGTTTTCCAAGGAAGAAATTTGGGACAGATTGTGGGTGTTGTAAGTTAATCTTCTCTTGTTGGAAATTGTATTGTTGTTACTGGTATGTACTTTCTTGAAGCTAAATAAATATCTCTCTCTCATTGGGTTTCCCCACATTGGGGTTTTTCCTGGCTGGTTGTTCGTGCTCTTTTCGTCAATGTGTGAGCAAAAAGTGAGCACTTACATGCCTAGTTGGGCTCTTCTAGTCATGACAGCTGTAATGCAAAAGGTTAGAAAGAAAACAATAA
>JZKD02S2113671.1:0-24512 GCA_000966675.3 Picea glauca | reverse complement strand
AGCTTGTAAAACAGAGGTAGCAGCCTCACATTGAGTTGGTGCTCAATTATAGATGATGTACAGAACTGAAAAAGACTGCCTATCATTTCGAAGAAGAAGAGGTTTTCTCCCTTTAAGGGTTTCCTCGTGAAAATCCGTCTCTGTGTGTATTTTATGCGTGACTGATGATCTTTACTCTTACTGTCCATATGTTGTATGTTGCTTGATAACACATGAAGAAATATTAATAATTGTTAAGAAGGTGTAAAATTGTTTAAGCTTATAAACAACTGATTCACCCCCCCTCTCAGTTGTATTAGTATTTTCAACACACCATCTCTTCTTTGTTCTGCATATTTATACTATCTGTGCACCTTCTTCGTCCTCCATGCACAATGCCTCTGCATGCTCTTCAACGTGCCACGGTTCTGTTCATCTGATTGTTCACTGCCACTCCACGTTTGCTCTTCTTCGCTCACTCAAGCATGAACACACTCTCTCTATTATGCATGTTCTCCTCATGTCGAGTCCTCTTCCCGATCATCATGGCAACTCTTCAGCTTTTCTGGCAGTTATGCCCATGCGTTCATCATCACTGGGTGTTATGATGAGATTCCTTAGCATGTATAGCAGTTGAGACTCTTCGTCTTCTCTATCATAGTCAAGATCATCCTCTATGTTGCAGTTACAAGCTTCCACGCTCTTCCATTTGTCTATCGCCTCTATCAACAGTCTTCATTCCACTGGCAGATGCCTTGAGACTCTTCAGCTCCTCTAGAAATCACACTGAGGCCTCTTTGTTTCCTCTGGAAGAAACCATTAGTGATTTCTAGCAGTTACAGTGCGAACCTTGAAATGGATCCTAGCTATGCTATCTCCTTCCACTTACGTGACCACCAGCTACATCGAAATTTCAGCATTTCGGCATTCCTGTGATGAAGTGTCTCGTCACTCCATTTCACGAGCTTCGAAATAGAGTTGGTCTTCTATAGCTCTGCTCTCCAGCTCTTGACAATGTGACCATGAGATATGACCACTCTCCAATCAAACAAGCACTTCGCTCTCCAGATCAATGGTCCACGATCCGTGGTGATCGGACGGCTATCCTCTGCCCCGGAACTTCAACCTTCGAGACTTTGGGGGAGTGATGAAGCTAAAACTCCCAAAGCAAAACTCTCGGAGTGAGGTCACTCTTGCGTCACTCAATAACATGTCATAACCCAAGTGGTTACCACATGTCACTCTGAATTGTGATTTAGAAACTTCATGGGCCTTCGTCATGCCTGATCAATGGTCCAGATTAAACCTCGATCCAACGGCTAGGATTCAACGGCCAGGATCATTTCATAAATTTACGAGCCTTCATTGTGCCTGATTCAGGATTTCGGCGTTTCGTATTTCTCAACTTCGGGACTCCTGTGATGAAGAGTCTCGACTCTTGACTCCTCCAACTCCCGTTATCTGAAACCTTTGTTGATGTGCCTGTTTCAGGATTTCGGCGTTTCACATTTCGCAACTTCGGGACTCCTGTGATGAAGAGTCTCAACTCTTGACTCCTCCAACTCCCGGTATCCAAAACCTTTGTTGATGTGCCTATTTCGGGATTTTGGCATTTTGCATTTCGCAACTTCAGGACTCCTGTGATGAAGAGTCTCGACTCTTGACTCATCCAACTCCCGATATCCGAAACCTTTGTTGATGTGTCTGTTTCGGGATTTCGGCGTTTCGGCGTTTCTCATTTCATGATTTTCTGTTGTGAGTTGCTTCCTTGACTCCTGGATTTTACGCTTCTTAATGGGATCCAACGATCACTTGTTGAACTTGTCATTTCCATGCCATTATCCATGTGTTGTTGGTTGTGATCTTTTCCATCAATGACAAGCACACTCTTGCACTCTGCGTGCACCTCTGCACTATCTCTTCTGGTCTTCACGAGCTTGCTCTGCTACATCTTCCCAAAATACTTTTTGTGCCCACCTGGCACATTATACCTGTACTCAAGCCATCATCGTTGTTGTACTTTCCATCAATGACAAGCATACGCTACCTGTAAAACATGCCAACAGGTTGTAGCCTCCTTCCAGTTGGAGCAGGTTAAATTAGGGAGTTGGAGCTTACTTCAAGTTGCAACCTATAAATAGGGGGTTGGAGCCTCCTTCCAGTTGTAGCTAGAGAAATAGGAAGTCGGTGCTTCCAATGAATGTACTCTTTGATAAATAAGAAAAGCATTATGTGGTTTTTTCCCGCATTGGGTTTCCACGTAAAATTCTGACGTGGAGTGTTTATGTGATGTCTATGCATTAAATTATGGTGTTGATGATATATTGAATGCTCATGATATTTATTGGAGGTTTTATATTGTGATTAAAATTACTAATTGTGCTCATACTAATTCACCCCCCCTCTCAATATTCCAACACTTTTATGAGGGAATTATATTGCAGTTGTGTATGTGAGTGAATATTGTATTATGAGAGAGGAGATTATGAGAGAAATAAGAGGAATTTACAATGGGTATGATGTAGGTTGTATCCATTCATTTGTTGGATAATAATAAAGGAAGGACTTGGAAATTTCTCTGGTGGACGTAGCCTACACTGGGTGAACCACATATATCTATGTCTATTGTATTGTGTATCTTATGTGTTTTATTTTTACATTTTATTTTATTTTATTGCTCTATGATCCTGATTTTCTAACAACTAGTATCAAAGTGAAAGGTAACTCGCAGGAAAAGAGGATTCCTAGTTCGAGTGGGAGCAATGGTGGAAGATGGGAAGTTTAAGGTTGAGAAATTTAATGGCCAAAACTACCAGTTATGGAAGATTAAAATGGAAGACTATCTATATCAGAAGGACCTTTTCTTACTGTTGGGAGGAAAAGTAAAGTAGCCTACGAGTATGAAGGACAAAGAATGGGAGATTATTGACAGAAAGACACTAGAAACGATACGACTGTGCATGGGAATGTCGGTGGATTTCAATATTTCAAAAGAAACAACAACGAAGGATATGATGAAGGCATTGGCTAAACTATATGAAAACCCTCGGCCTCCAATAAGGTATTTCTAATGAATCGATTATTTAATATGAAGATGTCAGAAGGTGGGTCTATTGTTGATCATTTAAATGAATTTAATACAGTTACTAATTAGCTAAGTTCTGTAAAAATGGAATTTGATGATGAGGTTAGGGATATTCTAATCTTGTGCTCATTTCCAAAAAGATGGAATGGCTTGGTCATAGTTGTAAGTAACTATGTCTCTGGTTCAAACACTCTAGAATTTGATGATTTTGTTGGTGTTATCCTTAGCGAGGAAATGCGATGGAAAAGCACAGGTGATACATCAGTTAATGCATTGTCCATGGAGAACAAGGGAAGATAAAAGAATAGAGGAAATAGATTAGGGAACCACGTGAAATATAGGAAGGGAAGATCCAAATCCAGACTAGGAAAGATAGAGTGTTGGAATTGTGGAAGAAAGGACATCTGAAGAAAGACTGCAAAGCTCCAAAGAAACAAAGAGATGGACAACAGGAGAAAAATCAAGAAGCAAATGTAACATGTGATGTGTCACAAGATGTTTTTATTCTTTCTTTAGATAGTATTACTGAATCTTGGGTAGTAGATTCATGGGATTCATTTCATGCCACACCCCATAGGAAATATTTCAAAGATTATGTTCAAAGTGATTTTGGACAGGTTTATTTGGGTGATGATGAACCATGTCAAATTTTTGGAATGGGTAAGGTACAAATAAAGAAATAGAATGGAAACCAATGGTTACTGAAAAAGGTGAGACATATACCATATATGAGAAGAAATCTAATTTCATTAGGACAATTGGAAAGTGAAGGATGTATATCTACATTTACAAATAAGGTGTGGAAGGTCACTAAAGGATCACTAGTATTGGAAAAAGGAGAGAAGGTAGGTACATTATATTTATGTACTGGTAATGTTGACTCTTCAATCTCTTTAGTTTCTACAGGTGTGGATACAACACTGTGGTATCATAGGCTTGGACAAATGAATGAGAAGGGGATGCACATACTTCACAAAAGGAATTTGTTGCCAGATCTTAAACAAGTTGATTTGGATTTATGTGAACACTGTGTTTATGGAAAACATAAGAGAGTTAGATTTCTCAAGTTTGGAAAGGAAAAAAAGAGTGAAAAGTTATAGCTTGTGCATATATATGTATGGGGACCAACTCAAGTATCATCTCTTGGATTCTCTCGGTATTATGTTACTTTTATTGATGATGCAACTAGAAAAACTTGGGTTTATTGCATTCAACAAAAATATGATGGCTTTGGTTGAGAATGAGACAGGAAAAAGGTTTAAGTGTCTTACATCAAACAATGTAGGTGAATACTGCAACAAGAAGTTTGATGATTATTGTTCATACCATGTGATTCATAGAGAGAAGACAGTTTCAGGAACACCACAAGAAAATGGTGTGTCAGAAAGGATGAACAAGACAATCATGGAATGTGCAAGGAGTATGAGATTGCATGTTGGGTTGCCCTTATAGTTTTGGGCAGATGTTGTAGATATTGATAACCAAAATCATTTTTGGTTGTGAAGCATTTGTCCATATTGATAAAGAAAATAGAACAAAGCTTGAGGTAAAATCCAATAAGTGTACCTTTATTGCATATGGTGTCAATGATTTTGGTTATCGCTTATGTGATTATGAAAATCATAAAATCATTAGGATTAGAGATGTGGTATTTAATGAAACATGTACAAAGATCATTTGCAGGGAAAGAAATAGGAAAAGGAAAGCACAAAATACACAGTGCTTGATGAAATCAAAGAAAATGAAATTCCAAAGGTATTAGAAAATCAAAATGTACAACAACAGGAGAAACAAGCACCTCAAACTCCTGCAAGTGTTGTTAGAATATATACTAGGTTAAGTAGACCCCATGAATGACACTCTCCTTCATTGTATTATTTATCGTTGACTGGATCTCGTGAACCAAAAATTTATGAAGAGACAATGCAGGTAGACACTAAAAAGAAGTGGGAACAAGGCATGAAAGAGGAAATGGATTTCTTGGTAAATAACCAAACTTGGGACTTGGTTCGGTTTCCTGCAGGAAAACAAGCATTGCATAATAAATGGGTTTATAGGTTGAAGGAAGAAAATGGAGGAAAAAAGTGGTACAAGGATAGACTTGTTGTAAAGGGGTTTGCACAAAAGAAAGGTATAGATTTTGATGAAATATTTCTCTTGTTATTAAAATGACTTCAATTAGAACTATTTTAAGTCTTGTGGCAATAAAAAAATTGCATCTTGAACAGTTAGATGTAAAAACAAATTTTCTCCATGGGTATGAGGTCAAAGGGAAGGAAAATTTGGTATGCAAGTTTAATAAGAGCTTGTATGGCCTAAAGCAAGCTCCAAGGCAATGGTATTTGAAGTTTGAAGTTTTGTGATATAAAAAGGTTATAGGAGATGTTATTCTGATCACTGTGTTTATTTTAAGAGGTTAAAAAATGGAAGTTATATTATCTTGCTATTGTATGTGGATGACATGCTTGTTGCAAGGTCTAACATGCAGGATATAAATGTGATAAAAAAGAAATTAGCTAATTCATTTGCAATGAAGGATTTGGGTGTTGCAAAGAAAATACTTGGTATGGGAATAACAAGCGATAGGAAAAATCACAAATTGATATTGTCTCAGGGTGAGTACATAGAGAAGGTGTTGGAGAGGTTTAGAATAAAAAATGAAAAACTAGTTAGTACACCTTTGGCCAACCATTTCAAATTCACCAAGGAAATGTGTCCCAAGAAATATGAGCAGATATAATACATGTCGAAGGTCCCTTATTCATCAACAATTGACAGCTTGATGTATGCTATGGTGTGCACAAGACCAAATATTGCACATGTAGTGGGAGTTGTGTGCAGGTATATGAAAAATCCAGGTAAAGAACATTGGGGGTACTTCTACTCATGCATTATGTTTTGGAGGTTCAAACATTTTTCTACAAGGATATGTTGATTCAGATATGGCAACTGATAAAGATAGTAGGAGAATCACCACAACGTATGTTTTTACTGTAGGTGGAACACCGATAAGTTGGATTTTTAAATTGCAAAAGGTTGTTTCACTTTCAACAATGAAAGTAGAGTATGTTGATGCTACAAAGGATAGTAAAGAGATGATTTGGCTACAAAGGTTTATGGAGGAATTGTGAAAGAAGAAAGAGAATAACAGGTTCTATTGTGATAGCCATAATTCCATTCATCTTGCAAAGAACTCAACCTTCCATTCTAATACTACACATATAAAACTCAGGTACCATTTTATATGATCCATTTTGGAAGATGGACAATTGAAGTTGGAAAAGATACATACTAGCCAAAATCCTACAGACATGTTAACACATGTAGTAACTAGGGAGAAAATGAGTTCCTGCTCAATTTTAGTTGGCCTTCAAGCATGCAGGTGAAGATGAGAAATTTTCCTGATCCAAGGTGGATCATATTCCAATAGGTACAACAACATTGGAGTTATTGTGACCAGTCTCCAAGTGGGAGATTGTTGATTATGGAGCTTGATTATCTTCTTGATCCAGAGGTCGTGTTTCAACTATGTTTGGACCCCATTAATTAACTAGGGGGGGGTGACAACAAAAATTTTTGGAACCCCCCCCCCCCCCCCCCTAGCGGGGGGTTGGGGGCAGGGACCCTGAGGGTAAAGTTTTGGGAAAACTGCCTTGTAAAATATTGTAATTTCATAGTCAATCTGGAATGTCATAGTCAATCTTGATCATTCATTATAAGGTCGCATATCTGACGATAGAAGTTATGTTAGGGTTTTTCTCCCTATAAGGAAACCCTGTTTTATGAGGGAATTGTATTGTAGCTATGTATGTGAGTGAATATTGTATTCTGAGAGAGGAGATTGTCAGAGAAAGAAGAGGAAGTTACAAAAGGTATGTTGCAAGTTGTGTCCCTTCTTTTGTTGGATAATAATAAAGGAAGGACCTAAACATTTCGCTAGTGGATGTAGCCCACACTGGGTGAACCATGTATATTTGTGTCTTTATTGTATTATGTATCGTTTGTGTTTTATTTCGGTATTTGTTTTATTTTATTGCTCTGCAATCCTGTTTTTCTAACATTTGGTCCCTTTCCTACCGTAGTGTGGTCCATCTCATACACTGGTCATAATAGCTTCCAATAAGGTAGTATTGTTCCTTAATAATATCCCTGAAAGAATCTCAAGTGGGTGCGACTACAAAAAATGCATATTCCTCAGTGGTCTTTTTCTCACAGTAAGTCTCCCACCAATCCTTGACATGGGGGACAACCTTAATGAGCACAAAGGTAATATTTTCTCTATTAGAAAAATTATGGACAAAAAAATATCCTTCTAGCAGATTCAACCATTTTTTTAGAGCATCTGCATATATATGACATTTAAATACAAGAATATAAAAACTCACTTGTACCTTGAAAGGGGAAGCACCCCCAAAATGGTCGTTTGACGAAGATGCATCGGTTTTTGGCAACTGTCGAAGGATTTAGGAAAAATTATCCATCATATCATTCCTTTGTCGCACTAGGGATTCCTTGAGAAATAGTTTAATAATATCTCTTGCTCCCTCGTATCCCTTTTCCTCAACCATGGGAGGCCATCGGGGTCATCAAATATGGTCGTGCAAAGGCTCAACTATTTCGAGTCCCAACTCCTTGTACCTTAACCTTGTTGTGGAAATGCACAGAAAAACAGATAAAGAGAAGACCGCTCTGATTTCACTGATACATATTTATGAATGGAATGAAATGAAATAAAAATATATAACAAAAACATAGATATACAATGAAACTTGAATTATATTAATAAATGAAACATGTTGAGACTGTAAAAATGCAGAATGAAACGATCTTGCTCGAATGGTGGTAGCTTATCTATGAGAAGAGATGTATCTGCTACGTGCATTTCCAAGAAGCTAATTAAAATGAGGCTCCAAAATCCTTTTTAACATAAATCATAAATGAGAAAACCCCAAACATCCAAAACCCTAACCCCAAAAGACGAAACGCCAAAAGTTTTGTGGGCCTCGATGGGGGTAGTTGATACATCAACTTCTTGAGGGCATAACATTACGATCTCTATTTTGGGTGTTCAATACCTCATCGGAAAGGTCTAGCTGAGAAGTACTGCTTCTATTATGGTCAAGACATACATTTGGCAACACTTGGCTTCCCAAAAGTCCAAAAACACGTTGTTTAGGGCCTCAAAATGACCTCAGAAGTTTGGGACCCAAAAAACTGTAAAAAAAACTACCAAAATGGAAAATTGTTCTTTGAACTAGTGGAACAAGTGGGTGGCCATCAATATCCACCTGGATCAATGAGGGTAGTCGATTCAACTGATGTGAAAATGAATCTCTCATGAGATATATGTTATGATGACCCCAACAACCTCATCCTTCTTTCTAACAACAACAAAAATTTCCTGGTCTTCTGTGGGATCTAGAATCACGTTCTTCATATATTTCCACAATCCTTTACTCTTCAGTAGGGTTTCCATGTCTAGTGCCCATACCACATATTTTTATCCGTTCAAAATTACATGATCGATCTTCAAATCCATCTTCGATATCTACATAGATCAGAACTATTTCCACAAGTTACAATATGCAAATCATCGGCCCAGAGTCAATCACACAACATATCTGAGTCAACATGATTTGCAGAGTCGATCACTCTGATACCATGTTAGGCATTGGTTGTAACTTAATATGAAACAAAAAATAGAATTGTAGATAATTGAAGAGGATAAGTTTCAAAAATAAAATAAAAAGGTGGTGTCTAAAGACATTGTTACAACACTTAAGCACAATGCATTGTGACCAAAACATCACAATGTATGTTGGAAATCTTGTACACTCATACCAAAAGCTTGTTGATGATGACCCATCGAGTCTGCTATTTATACCTTCAAGATATAACCAACTTCTTTCAAATTTGGAAGATCTTGTCCACATATAACCATCAATGGTTATAGTTAACTCCGTCAAATTTTCAATGTCTAGTCGGCTTGATAAGGATACTTGACCTGACCATCCATACACCCAACTCGTAGTCATTTACTTGGTTGGTCGATCCACCAATCTATTGTCTTTGGCTATTGGTCAACCATCCGACCAATAGGATTTTCGACTACTCGACCAACTTATGTAGAGATATGGTCAATCGCCCGAACGATTGTTTCCATATGTAGGTCAACCATCCGACTGATTGATTCCAAGAGAAGTTTGATGAACCTTCAGAGATCGATGTTCCAACAACTAGCTTTTACCAACAACTCTACACAACTGATCCTGAACATTTTGTGCCTCATCAATAAAAGGAATAAACTTCTCCATAAGTTCCTACAAAAATTGATTGTCCTAAGAATGTTCATTGTCTAGCTCATTCTATAAGAAAAAAGGTTTATTTTTGGAATTGCATCTAGAAGACATAATTGTATCTAAGCATTCCTTAGGCAAACAATTAGGGACAAAGTCTAGAGTGTCAGAATACATCTCTTCTAGCTTGAGCCACCTGTTTTTCAAGTGGACTTAGACCATCTCTATTTTGGGTACTCATTAGTTAGGAAATTAATGTACAAGTTCATCTTCTTTGAAATTGGCCCATTATATAGTTAGTGGGAATTTACTTAATGTGAAAATGGTCCTCTTTATTAAATAAGACCGACTAGGTGGTTGGTATCCATGAATGACATGACCACAAGTCATAAGGGTTTTTATACTAAGAAGTTATATATAAAGCTATAAGATTATGTAGTGGTTGTAATGTGTTATTATCGTACTTGGAGCTCTAGCCATATGAGGTTTCCCTCTCAAAGAGGCCTATGAACATTGCTCACTATTCTGGAGATCTACAATACAAGGGTTATAATTTTGTAGGTTTTATTTTATTTTCTCTTGTATTTTCTTTTATGCATTTTATTTCTATGAATCCTCTTAATATTATACTAATATTTATAGTTAAGTACAATAGAACTGGTATCATATCTCTTTCCTAAGCCAACTTGCTCCCATATTATTATTATTATTATTATTAAATATTTATTTTGTTTAATTTTTTTGTTTATTTGTTTGTTTGTTTTTGTTTTGGTTATTTGTTTTTTTTTTCCGCTAGATATGTGTTTCGGCGTATTTAAATAACACTTAGATTTTATGTTCAATGGGAAAACCTATGGTTAGGGAAAAATACATGTAGGAAATACAAGTGGCATCACTTGGTTGGACACCCTTGTAAGCTCTATCGACATTCATCCAAGTCGTACCGTATCAAGCATGTATACGAACTTGTCTTCCATATACCTTTGGATATATAGGAATCTCTCTAGGCGCACTTGAAATGGCCATCATTATATAAACCTATTTTCCATCTTGTTTCTATAGTACACTGAGAACAACTCCCAAGGAGATCACTCTCTAGTACCTACAAATCAATTAATACTACTAAAGGTGTGGTATAGCCTCCTTAGTTAGCACCCTGAAAGATTCAACCAAGCATTTCTATTGGAAATCCACATGTATATCAAAGATATATAACACTTGACAATCCTTTTTATTAATACCCTACAAACCTTAGCCTCTCCAATATAGGCCACAAAATTCCTACATAAAGTGGAATATCAAGAATTTGAGGAGTGAAATAATACTTAGTTGAGGGTAATACTCCTCCAATAGTAGGACTCTAAAAAAAATGTCTCTCTATTATATGGGGTCATAGTAATATTCAAATGTTTGATATGCTATGAGTAGTGTGCAATTTGAAATCTCAATCTTGTTCTAAAGTTCTTTCCTCATGGAATGCCAAAGAAAACAATGCCCAGTTCGAAATATTATCCCCTAAACATGCTCGGGGAGCCTACCCACTGCATTCATTTCAAACGTAGATAACAATACAAGGAAAACACCTTCTAGCGGAGGTTTTTGTAGAGTCTCCCCATAAAATTTATCTCTTGTCCGTTTATAGTGGAGGCATGTGGCTAGAGGTTTTAGTAGATGTTTTTTTATCAATGTTCTTAAATCGTATAAAGTGCATCGGTGCATCATATATTGGGAACTAGTGCATTAAATAACCTGACACCCCAAAGGTCATTATAAATAATCCGTGGTAAAAAAATGGATATATTTTAATTTTAAACAAACTCTAATGGTGTGTCAGAAACTTATAAGCACATAGGTATGTTACTATCTACAATGCCCTGAATGAATTTAGACCTTTTTCTATGCAATATTGGTTTTTATTTAAAAAGTTACAAAAAATGTATCGATACACGCCCATTGAAGGTGCCCTGGTGAATTCCTTGTATAGATGCATTGAAGAATATCTTGTCATTTTGTAATATCGCAAAAATTGATGCACCATTAGATAATATGTGCATTGATGATTCCATATGTAAAAAGCGTTGAATTAGATTTAGACATATTTTTATAAATATAGGCTTTTATTTAAATAACCAAAAACTAATCAATGTGCTTAATAGCCTAGACATGCACTGGTGCACCGAAAGAAGTGCATCGATACACAATTTGTTTTAGAAATCTAATAGTGTGTTAGGAACATTTAAACACATGGGTGCATTTTACTATCAAGTGCACTAAAGTAGGGTAAAATTTAAAAAAAATACCAAACTGTAATTTCATTTTTACATCTCCTTTAGTGCTTCCAACCATACAAGCACTGGATCCCTATATGGTCACCTCGTTGTCATTGTTATTGTGTTATTGAACTCAATTCCTTTGCTTCACTGGTGGATTTGGTTCATTTTAAATTTTGTAATACAGTGCCATATTTTCAGTTTAATCTACGTGGAAACCATGCCTCCTCAGCAAGGAAGAGACTAGGTAAATTGTTTGTTACCTCCCGTTTTACATTTTTGACAAAATAACATTTAGAAATTGGCTTAAATTTTCCTTTTTCATTTTTTTTTTAATTCTATGTGGTGCATTCAATTTTTCGACTCTCACTGGACTGTGCAGTGTATCCTATAAATTTATAAGATGCACCTATAGCAATTTGTTCATTAACGTGGAGCACACTAGTAAAATAGAAAAAAAAAAAAAAAAAACCCACATTTGTTTGGTGCTCCTTATAATATTAGGCGACATAGTACTTGGTGTATATCGATATTATAAATGCACCATTGAGATATTTTTATATAAAAATATCCCAAGCGTGTCCATGCTCTAGAAAATATATGGAGGCATTATTAATGGTGCCTCCATATATCCCAAGCGTATTGAAAAGTTTTGTTTAAATTAGATAGATTCCCACACTTTCGATGCATTTGTAAATGTTCAATAGCATCTCTAATGATGGTCTTGTACATTATAATCACACCATGGAACATAAATAATAAATATGATTCTCCACTTTATCAATATTCTTTATAATATTAGGTAACACTGTATTTGGTGCTTCTCGATATCATACATGCACCATTGAGATATTTTTCCATAGAAATATATTGGGCTTGTTGGTTCTCTAGGAAATGTATGAAGGTATCGTTAGCAGTGCCTTTGCACATACAAAGTGCACTGATAAGATTTGTTTAAATCAAACATATTTCCACACTTTCTGGTATATTTGTAAATGTTCAATAACACCTTTATTGATGCTCTTGTACATCACAAGAGCATCATGGAACACAAAAAAATAAATATTATTTCCTTGTTTTGTTAGTGGTCTTTATAATATTAGATGGCACCATACTAGATTCTTCTCCATATTATAAATGCACCATTGAGAGTTTTTTTATTAAAAATTATATTGGGCTTGTTGGTGTTCTAGAAATGTACGGAGACACTACTAACGGTTCCTTTGTACATATGTATTACACCAATACACTTTGTTTAAATTTAAAAATATATTCTTTCGATTTGCAGTGCATGATATAAAATTAGAAGGCACGATTGGTGGTGCACCAATGTATTGTAAGCACACTAGTGAGCATGTTTAATTTAAACATTTTCCACTTTTTTCGAGGCTCTTGTGGATTTAAGGAAGCAATATTACTAGTGCTCTCTTACATCTAAAGCGCACTATTAATTCAAGGTAAAAATAAAAATGTTATCTACTTATTAGTGCATTTCAGAATGTATATACATATCATTGGTGGTGCATATGAGCATAAAAGGTGCACCGTCTAGGTATCGGTGCTCCTGTACAAGTCGCATACTAATTATTGATAATAATAAAAACCTTATCCACTTTCCTAGCTCATTAAGTTTAAATAAGGAGCGCACTATTTATGGTGCACTTGTGATTACTCTAAGTTGTGGATGGTGCATCTCTATTTTAAGTTGCACCAAAGTGTTTTACAATTTTTTTGAAAAATAAAATGATTTTAATTTTTAATAAATAAAAATGGTAATTTATTATAGATTATTTATGTTATGTGTGTGTATGTTTATGCTCGGATCTGTCAAGACCATAACAACAACCTCACAAGGACATTATTCCCCCTTCATTTTTAGAGAGGTGGTTCTCCTCTTTGGATAAAAGATATATCTTCGGATATATTGGAGTAGGGAGAGTGCTAGGAAACAAACCCCAAATCTTTATTTCTTGGATTTATATGAAAATGGTTCTTCAATAACCTGGTATGATATTTATGTGTAGCAATTCTCTACAAATAAAAGATTGAAGAGGATCTTCAATATCAAAAAATACAAATACTCAACACCACATATGTAATCCTCTATAGATACATTCATATCTCCTCACAAGAGAAAAGAGAGAATATTTATGATCATCTCAAAGAATTTTAAAAGAGTATTGCATTTAAAATGAAAGCGAAATTGATAGGTCAACCTCAAATATCTCATACTTAAAACTCAAAGTTACAAGATACAGTCAAGATCAACCTCGAAAGTAATTATTTTTAGAGTCTTTCTCATAAAACATGTATAAAAATATACAAAATCCATTTGGCAGTCACATATATGGTTGCAAATGCTCCATGATCATATATGAAAAGTCTTGGAAGATTACAAGAAAAACACTTGAGAACTCAGCCCCATGATTGTTTCAAGAATACAAACACAAAGCTTTGAGAAAACAATGTAGAAGAAGAAAATAATGGAGAAGAATGAAAATCTTTGCTTACTGATCAAAATCTTGATTACAAAATGATTACTGGTATGTCTCTCTCCTGCTCCTTTGAATTCCCTCTCAACAATGAATTCTAGAACTCATGAAGTCTCTCTTTTCCATTTTTAAAGAAATGCTCTTCTAACTACTTGAGTAGTTAGGGTTTTTCCTTTTTCTCTTTAAATTTATTTTTCTTTTTTAGAAAATCACTTTAATTAACATAACATTGGAATCTCATTAATTACTTGAATTAATTGATATTCATGCTTTAATGTGGGTCCCAAAAATATTTAAATAATTATTATTTTTAAATAAACTTTTATTTTGAATAATCTTTAATTTGTTGCCTCCTTGAAGAGATGACCGCGATTTAATTTTCTGGTAATGTTGTGGATAATTTTATCCATTGAAACCACTTCTGATATGATCTTCATCATCTTAGATTTCTAATGATATAAATTTTTACCAATTCCATCACCTAGATCTCAAGATATGAGCTCGTGAAGTTGAGTTGTCACGCAGGCCCATTAAAAATGCATCTGACTGATATTTTAATTTATGAGAACAATTTATCAACTTTTATCACTTTAAACCTATACCACCATATTTTACATCGAAATATCTTTCCAACAGTATAAATTTTACATGATTCTGACACCCGAAGCTCAAGTTATGGCCTCTGCAAGATTAACACTCAATCATCGTCGATCAATTGTCTTGGGTAAATCACAACCCTTGGATGAATTTCATGCCCCTTCATAAAATTCACCCTTTTGGTTCAAAAGTATATCCCACATGCATTGGAATATTATATTTTTCATGGTATATAATACTAAGTGTTTCATACACTTAGCAAGAAACACTAGAAGAAGATTATGGAGCATAAGGTGTTCGACCCTCAGAAAATTGTTGAATAAAATAGAAATTTTGGAATCCCGTCATCGTCCACCTCATGCCCAGTTGCCATGATTAGTCATCCAATAAGATGTCACCACATGTCATCACTCAGTAGGCCAACAATATGTCGATAATAATCTGACATTTTTCATCCAATAAGATCATGTCACGTGTCTCTCTTTTTGTATGTTTCCATGTGTAATGCCCCAATAAGAATATTCCACATGTCCCCTCCACAAGTTGCCATGTGTCACAATTCCATGCTTCCATATTGAATGTTATTATTGGTTCATGTTTTAAATGGTGAAAACTTTGGAATAATGGTTAAGTATAGAAGAGAAGGAAGAAGGGTAAGTGAGGGGAAGGGGGAGGATTTGTAGACAACAAAAGTTAAAAGGGTAGTTTGTAGGCTGCAGGAGCGGGTTGGGGAGTGAGGTTGGTCGGTGTCTGCCCGCCCGCGAGCTATATTATTTTTAAAAATTTTAAGGAAGGAGAGGGTAAGGATATGAGAGGGGGAGGGAGTAATTTGTAGGTGGTGGAGGGATAAGGGTGATGTAGGGTGATGTAAGGGAGAAGGTAAAGTGTAGGTAGCGAAACTAGGAACATGGCGGGTTTGCAAGGATGGGAAGGTGAGGGAAGTGAGGATATGATTCTGCAAACTTGAAATTATCTTTTACATTCTAATGGGTTTTGAGCTTACACTTTAGCAGTCAAAGTGTGACTTTCAGTGCTAACGCAACCTATATTCTCATAGGTGATTTTCCAATTGACTTTTCTCTGTGTTTTAATAAGGATCTCATGCAACTGGCATGCACATGCAACTCACATGAAACGTGTTAACTTCTTTTTACAGTTACTTTCAAATGAAATTGCCATGCAACTTGTTAAATTTTGTTTACAACAAACTTTATCTTGACATGCAACCTGTTAATTTCTTGTTCAAGGGTTGACATCAATGACAACCAATCTTTAAGCAATTCAATGACAAATGATTTTTCTACAATTAATCTTTTAATAGTTACAATTAATCTTTCAATAATTAATATTTCAACGATTAATCTTTCAACCATCTTCTCCTTTGGCATTGATGGCAACACTTAGACACAACACTTCTCATGTTCTCATGTTGGCTCCCCTTGTCTTCATGCCTCCTCTCTTCCTTTTCATGCCTTTGTTTTTCTCTCCCACTTTGACATCAATGGAAAAGGTTGACTTCTCCTTATGGATGCTCCCCCTATATATAAGCCTCTAATATCTACTAATGTTTCTCTTCATGGTGCTTCCTCGTGTACATCTCTGATAAAAAGCATTCAAGTCTTTCATGATTATTGATTCTCTTCTCCTGTCATACTATTCCAACTACCATGTAGATCATTGTGGGGCTGAAAATACTCCAAGTTCATGTCAAAGATACTAAAAAGTCTCCCTCAGAAGAGGTTTGGTGGAGATATCTACAATATGTTCTTTTGTCCCAACATACTCTACCTTGATATTATTCTCTATAAAATGTTCCCATAGAAAGTGAAACCTAATCAGAATGTGTTTCATCTTGGAATGCATCACCAGATTCTTAGAAATACTTATAGCACTAGTGTTATCACAGAATATCAAAATAGGCTCGCCATATTCCACATGTATGTCCTACAAAATTTGCTTCATCCAAAGAACCTATGTACAACATGTTGTTGCTACAATATACTCTGATTATTTTGTGGAAAACGATATTGAAGTTTTTTTTTCTCAACCAGGATACCAGACAATCACCCAAGTAGAAGGTTGCTCCACTTGTACTTCTTTTGTTATCAACACTTCTTGCTCAATCTGCATATGTGTATGCAACTAGAGATACATCGTTCCCTTTTGGATGCCATAATCCATAGTATTTTATTCCTTTGAGATATTAGAATATTCTCTTTACTGCCATAACATGTTTTTCCTTCGATGTTGCTTGAACTCTTTCCACTTTTCCAACTGCTCGCATCACATTCGGTCTCAATGTTGTCACATAGAATAATTGTCAATCATCGATTTGTAGAGTCTTTGATCTGCATCCTTGGATATATCATCTTTGTTCAATTTGAAACTTGTCTGCATGGGAGTACTTACGAGCTTTCAATCTACCATTCCAAACTTCTTTAACATGTCTTTGATATACTTGGTCTGGGAGATTAAAATACAGGTATCTTGCTTACATATGTGGAGTCCCAAAAATAAAAACAACTCACCAAGTAATGACATTTTGAATTCATTATGCATGTCTTTAGTAAATTTCTTACTCATCCTGTCATAATCATTTCCAAAAAAAAATTCATCAACATAAACATCAATTATAAATATACTATCTTGATTTACCTTTATGTAGAGATTGTTTTTTTCATTTATATCCCTGAACCTTTGTTGTTGTAGATACCTGTCCAATATTGAATACCATGCTCTGGGGGTTGTTTGAGTCCATACAGTGCCTTCTTCAATATACAAACATAATCTTCCTTTTCTGACAGTACAAATCCTTCTGGTTTTTCAATGTATACTTCTTCTTCTAGTTATTCATTTAGGAAGGTTGATTTTACATCCATATGATATACTTTGATTTTCTTTGAACATGAATAAGCCAAGATCAATCTGACTGCTTCCATTCTGGAAACTGAGGAAAAATTTTCTTCAAAATCTATTACTTCAACCAATATCCTCTTCTGATGGGGGAACTCAAAACAATGGAGACCATTACTTCTTAAGGAGGGAGGATTGATCCGGGTGGATATCGGTTGATCCGGATTTTATGAGCAGAACGAAATGAATACAGATTATTAATAGGTTATTAACACAAAATAACAGAGATACAGTAAAACTGGTTTTCTATTCAATAACGAAATAAGCTGAAACTGTAAAATGCAGCGGAAACAAGCTTGTTGGAATGGTGGCGGCTTATCTCTGAGAAGAGATGTGACGGCAGCGTGCATTCGCAAGGAGAAGGTTACAATGAGGCTCTGAAGGCATTTTTACAATAAGCAAGAATTCCAAAAACCCTAGACATCCAAAAACCTAACCCTAGGATATGAAGCGCCAAAAGTCATGTGGGCCCCGTTTGGGTAAGTTAGTACATCAACTTCCCGGGGTCGTAACTTTTGTATACGATCTCTGTTTTAGGCGTGTGATAGCCCGTTGGAAAGGTATCATCAAGGAT
This sequence comes from Picea glauca, assembly GCA_000966675.3. Classification (NCBI taxonomy): domain Eukaryota; kingdom Viridiplantae; phylum Streptophyta; class Pinopsida; order Pinales; family Pinaceae; genus Picea; species Picea glauca. Next base: position 6,306 of record JZKD02S2113671.1, on the reverse strand, counting down.
ATTCATTTTGGGGGCACAATCATGCCTTTGTCCATCACTGAGAAGCTCTATCCTGAAAAAATCTTCATTTAGGCCCTCAAAATGGCCCCGGAAGTTAAAACTGCTAAAAATAGTAAATTGCCAAAATTGTCAAAAAATTGTTTTGAGCCAGTTGGAAAAGGTGGGTGGCCAACGATATCCATCTAGATCATCGGTGTCCACCCATCTTTTCCAACTCGCTCAAAATATTTTTCTGACAATCTTGGCAATTTACTATTTTTAGCAGTTTTTAACTTCCGAGGCCATTTTGAGAACCTAAATGAAGGTTTTTTGGGATCGAGCTTCTCAATGAAAGCCGAAGGCTTTGATTGAGCACCCAAAATGAATCTCCTTGAATATACCTTTCCAATGGGCTATCGTTCGCCTAAAACGAAGATTGTATGCAAAAGTTATGACCCCAGGAAGTTGATGTACTAACTTACCCAAATGGGGCCCACATGAATTTTGGCGCTTCATATCCTAGGGTTAGGTTTTTGAATGTCTATGGTTTTTAACATTCGTGTTTATTATAAAAAGGCCTTCAGAGCCTCGTTGTAATCATCTTCTTGTGAATGAGCGCAGTCGTCACATCTCTTCTCAAAGATAACTCGTCGCCATTCCAGCAAGCTTGTTTTTCGCTGCATTTTACAGTTTCATCTTATTTCCTTATTGAATAGAAAACCAGTTTTATTGTATATCTGTTATTCTGTGTCAAGCATATTTTAATAATCTGTATTCATTTTTTTCTTCTCATAAAATCTGGATCAGTCAATAGAAGGTCACATCCATATCCATGGCCTCGCATAGGGCCTCTCCATGCAGCAAAAGCAAGTGGACAATGTCATGGAAGAATACAAAGACATCTTCTCCTCACCCACTAGGGTACCTCTGCACTGTTAGGTCAAGCATTCAATCGATCTAACCGTCGGTGCACCTCTATCAAATGGCCTAGTCTATCATCACTCTCTTCTAGAAAATGTCGAAATCAAACGCCAGACCCAAGGACTAGTCCAAAAGGGGAACATCTTACCAAGATCATGATGCTATGGAAGCCCAATTGTACTCGTGCAGAAGAAATACAGGACCTAGAAACTTTGAATTTATTGCAAGGCCCTAAGAAAAATCATTGTCAGGAATCAGTACCCAGTTTCCCAGATGGACAACCTTGTTGAACAGCTCAAGGGAGCCAAGTACTTCATTAAGATTGACCTAAAGTCTAGTTACCACCAGTTCTCAATAGAATAGATCTATGTATTGAAGACTACTTTCAAGTCCAAACAAGGTATTTTTGAATGGTTATTCACGCCCTTTGGTTTGACGAATCCTCCAAAAACTTTCATGAGGTTAATAAATTATATCTTGCTACCTTTCACCAATTATTTTATGGTGGTATATCTAGATGATATCATTATTTTTCAGCAAAATTTGGGCGGAACACTTGCATCATATTCAGTAGGTCCTTCATACTCTGTGGAAAAATGAGCTATATGCTAACTTGGAAAAATTCTTTGTTGGAATGAATAGGGTCCAATACCTAAGATACATTGTTAATGAGCATGGTGTGCATGTGGATCCATCCAAGATCCAGGTCATTCATGATTGCCAGCCCCAACCACATTAATCGAGCTTCAGATTTTCTTAGGACTTGTCAACTTCTATTGTAGGTTTGTGTTGGGATTCTCCCATATTGCATGGGCCCTCAGCCGAGTGACCAAGGGTGGTGGCAAATAAAAATGTGTGAGGTGAAAGTCGCAACAACAAGCATTCAATGATATGAAACATCACTTGCACTCAACCACAGTGCTCTCCTTACCCGATCTACATCAACCTTTTGAGATTGAGACCAATGATTCAGACTATGTTGTGGGTGCAGTTCTCACTCAGCATGATCATCTAATTGTTATAGAAATTTTTGCAACACTCTATGCATCATGTTTTGGTGGCCTACCCTTTCCCTCTACAGACTTAGTTTCCCCATCTTGCTCATTCAAAAGTCAAAAATTCAATTTTTTGTACATATACACAAGCTATAGTTCTACAATAGGCATATATGCAGGTTGCTCCATTAGATATCGTGTACATAAGTTTTTTCTGCTCAAAATTAAAAATATTTTGGATTTTCCATGCCAAGTCACAGGATCCATGATCCTTGTCATTTCATATGTTGGAAACGCTTTGATTCGACCCTTCAATTCCCTTTGAAGTCTATAAATTGAGCCATATACAAGCCTTGAAGAGGAAGAAAAAGTTGAGAGCAAGTACACTCTAGAGAAATTTTTCCGCATGTTACATCCTCAAGTATGCATCCCTTAGTCCTTTAAGTATGAACTCTCCTTATTTCAGCCCCCAATCTCTCCCTATCCTATGAAGGAGGAACCCATTTACTCATAACTTGTGAGCTTGCCTTATGGAGGATTGAAATGGTGAAGTCCCCGGTGGAGGGACTTAGTTTCTCAATTTTGACGAGTTGTTGATACATAAGGTTGTCACCTATGTACTTTTGTTGATTATATTAATAGAAATACTCTTTTCTCGTCGAATTATATGTTGCAAATGTTTATATTATTTTCCATGGGTAAATTTTCTATATGTGTTGATGGATTATGCTAGTTTATATGTTGATATTTCATACATTTTCCATATGCCTGTGTATCTTGGATGTTGAGGACAAGTTCTAGGTATCAAGCATTGTATTGTGAGCTCAATGGTGGTGTTGGGTGCCCATTTTGACAGCTAAAAGCCACTTTTAAAAACCATCTTTTTGCCAAAATATTGATATCCATAACCTATTTTCATGAGATTTTTTCTACATTACAGACCATAAATAATTCTTAAGGTATTTATTTAAGTTATTTTTATTTTTTATTTAATCTTCAAATAATGCTAACTTGGGAAATTTTTGGGTTGCCTTTTACCAGAAATATTGATTTCTTGCAATTTATCCTAGCTTTGGATACTTGCAAATGTCTTCGTGGAAAAAGGACACTTGGACCTTGAACATGACCTTCATGGGATGGTTATTGTTCTTTGGCTCATTCAGATTCAATCCAGAACTGTTTGGTCAACATGGGTCAAACTTTCCCAGTTTTTAGCAAAATCAACAAAATATATGGGAAAATCGATTCTCCACAATTTCCCTAAGGATTCACACACCTAGATTTTATGAGATCATTTGTATAACATGGATATGAGCCTTAGGAATCATCTTAGGATATATTGTTGTACTTTTGAGTATTTATATGCTCCAGATTTTAAGAAAAAGTCAGTCACGTTTTTTATGTAAAAAATATGTTTCTAAATAATATATTCTTTGCTAAGTTCATGGGTTTCAAGTGTTTTTATCCTATACATTTGTTGTAGATGGAGGGCCTCCATACATCGGTTCATGTGGGAGTTGTACATTTGTACAAATTTGATTTTCTTAGTTTTCATTTGTGAGGTAAATTGTGCATTTGATTTCTAGTTTACATTTGTGATAAAATTGTGCTCTTATGAATTTCTATGTGTTGTTAATTTGAATCATCGTTGTTAATTTATTCTTGAATCACAATCATTTATAACCCAACAGAGTATTGTTAGCAAGAATTTGTTAAATCGCAACACTTAATTTCCCTTGCAACATGTTCATCAACCATTGAGGGTATAGAATGATGTGTTGATTCAAAAAGATATAAATTGTTGTCTTTATCTTTTAATAAAAATCCATTTGAAATCTGAAGAAGTTACAGAGACCACAAAGTACTATCATAAAGAATTAATTTCACTTTAAGACCTGAGCTTTGACCATTGGGTTTCTTGTAGTTTTGAAAGGTTGCAAATGATAGAATAGATCGAATGTTTTCATGCTTTTAATTTAACACTTTAATGATTACATTAACTCCAGAGTAATGTTGTAAAGATTTCCATAATTAATTGTGAAATAATTCCTCTTTACAACCAAAGTGTCTACCATCAAGCTACAAGTAATCAATATAGTGTGAAGTAGTGGTATATTAGTTTTTGCAGGTGTGATAAGTTAGATTCTTTTAAACACTTCATTCTATAAGTTAAAAACAAAGTATTGTTGCAAAGATTCTCTTTCAATAGGGAATGCATTTCACTTTGTAGCCTGCATTTCTACTTCAGAAGGACTGTAGAAATTTGAAGTGTATCTTTTTTATTAAGATTTTTCATTTATTGTGTTAAGTTCTAGACTTTGATATGAGCTTTTAGACTTTACAAACTAGTTCTCTCACATACATTGATAGTGCCTCTAATCTTACTAACCCAGATTGATGAATTAAATTTCATAAATCATTATTCATAAATTTGGACTAACAGGTGGTCTCCTACGAACGTCCGGAAGAGGTAGGCTTCTATCCTTTCTTTTGTTGGCATTTCCATTTATCTAGCATATTTGAGATTTGATTTGATTTCTTGGTGTCATTTTGTCTATTGTAGTCCTACCACAAACCATAGATATTTATTCCTCATAATAGAATCGACGACTCCACTGAGGAATTGCAATGTATTTCATCCATCATGATTGTTCCTCTGACCTCACACATTAGGGGGCATATATGATAGCACTTTTTTCCACACTCTATGCATCATGCTTCGGTGGCCTACCCTTTCCCTCTGTAGACTCAGTTTCCCCATATTGCTCAGTCAAAAGTCAAAAATTCAAATTTTTGTACATATACGCGAGCTATAGTTATACAACAAGCGTATACGCAGGTTGCTCCATTAAATCCCACATACATTGGATTTTGTGCTCCAAATTAAAAATATTTCATATTTTCCATGCCAAGTCATGGGATCCATGATCCTTGGCCTTTCATATGCTATAAACACTCTTATTTGGCCCTTCAATTCCCTTTGAAGGCTATAAATTGATCCATATACAAGCCTTGAAGAGGAAGAAAAAAGTTGATAGCAAGTACACTCTAGAGAAATGTTTCCCCATGTTGCATCCTTGAGTCTGCATCCCTTAGTCCTTTAAGTCTAAACTCTCCTTATGTTCAACCCCCAAGCTCTCCCTATCTTGTGAAGGAGTAACCCAATTATTCCTAGAACTTGTGAGATTKCCTTGWGGAGGATTGAAGTGGTGAAGGCCCAGGTGGAGGGACTTAGTTTCTCGGTTTCAAYGAGTTGTTGATACAGAAGGTTGTCACATATGTACTTCTTCTAATTATATTAATAGAAATACTCTTTTCTCTTCYAATTATATGTTGCAAATGTTTATATTATTTTCCATGGGTAAATTTGTTATACATGTTGATGGATTATGYTAGTTTATATGCTGACATTTTATACATTTTCCATATGCCTRTGTATCTTGGATGTTGAGGACAACTTGTAGGTATCAAGCATTAGATTGTGATCTCAACAGTGGTCTCCTACGAACATCTGGAAGAGGTAGCCTTCTAGCCTTTCTTTTGTTGGCATTTCCATTTATCTAGCATACTTGAGATTTGAGTTGATTTCTTGGTGTCATTTTGTCTATTGTGGTCCTAACTGAAACCATAGAGATTTATTCCTCATAACATAATTGGAGACTCCATTGGGGAATTGTAATGTATTTTGGACATCGCAATTTCTCCTCTAACCTCACACATTAGGGGGCATATGTTATAGCACTTTTTTCCACACTCTATGCATCATGCTTTGGTGGCCTACCCTTTCCCTCTATAGAATCAGTTTCCCAATATTGTTGAGTCAAAATTCAAAAATTCAAATTTTATTACATATACGCGGGCTATAGTTATACAAATGGTGTATACACAGGTTGCTCCATTACAACCCATGTACATCAAGTTGTGTGCTCAAAATTAAAAATATTTCAAATTTTCCATGCCAAGTCACGAGATCCATGATCCTTGGCATTTCATATGTTGGAAATGCTCTGATTCGACCCTTCAATTCCCTTTGAAGGCTATAAATTGAGCCATATACAAGCCTTGAAGAGGAAGAAAAAAATTGAGAGCAAGTACACTCTAGAGAAATTTTCCCCATGTACATCCATGAGTCTGCATCCCTTATTCCTTTAAGTCTCAACTCTCCTTATGTTCAGCCTCCAATCTCTCCCTATCATGTGAAGGAGGAACCCAATTACTCCTAGAACTTGTGAGCTTTCCTTCTAGAGGATTGAAGTGGTGAAGTTCCAGGTGGAGGGACTTATTTTCTCGGTTTTGAGGAGTTGTTGATACATAAGGTTGTCACCTATGTACTTTTGTTGATTATATTAATAGAAATACTCTCTTCTCTTCCAATTATATGTTGCAAATGTTTATATTATTGGGTAAATTT
>JZKD02S2113660.1:33003-47166 GCA_000966675.3 Picea glauca | reverse complement strand
TATCCATGTGCTTTTTATCTTTTCTATTGTTTTTATGTTTCTAAGAGTCTCCAATCTCTATATAAATGGATACCAAAAGCTTTAGAAATTCATTAAATATTTGAGCTTGTATATAGACGAAATTGATCTTATACTTATTAAATGGGATGAAATTGATGACTGAAGTTTGCAATTGAAAACTCAACTCGTAAAATAAGCTAAAAGAAATTCTAGTTCAATTATTCATAACCATATTTTCTTGAGCTCTGAACAATTGGCATATTCTTAGCTTACGTTTCTATAACTGCATGAAATATGTAAAACTAAATAGTCATGTAAGTGAAAAAGAAGTTAGAAAAGACGCATAATGAAAATACAAAGATTGATATCAAAATATGGAAATTGAGAGAATATAAGAATCTGTATCACTCGTCCTTGTTGAATGAGAGCATGAGGTACCCTTATCTAGAGACAAATTTAGTCTTCTTTCACCACCCACTAGGGTAACCAAGTTCTACCTTAATCTAGGCTTGACTTCAATTTAATCAACTCCTATTATGTTAAGATATGAATGATAAAAGCTAACCAGAAACACAAGATGAATAATCCCAAGATTCAATGAGAAAATTAGTCAATAATATCCATCCATAATCCTAAAATCGCAAATTGAAGCAACTTTAAGCATTTGTTCATATATAAGAATTTTCAGAAACAAAAAAATAATTGACAATATGAAGAACTCAATTGAAAAACATTTATAACCTATGGAGCTTAGAAATTTCCGTACATAGATGAAAACAATAACTAGGACAAGGGTCATGTATATAGAAACTCTAGGTAATTGACCTCCTTGTGTAAACTCTTAATTACAATGTGATCCAAGTGGATATTGGTGGCCACCCACCTATTCCAACTGGCTCATCTTGACAGTTTTTAGTTCAACGCGTTCTTCTATAATTCTTTGTAATTGTGGGTTCTACACTTTTGGGGTTGTTTGAAGCCCTACACAATTTTCAGGTGGAGATTGGTGGCCGCCCACCTAATCCAACTGGCTTATTTTGAAAGTTTTCATGTCAATACATCTTTATTTACTTCTAGGGTCGTTTTAGGGCCCTAAACAATGCTTTTTTGGATTACCACAATCAAACTATAAACATAGTCAGATTTTGATGGCATAATGTGTAGTTCTCGAAAATACCTTTCCAATGGGCTATCACATGCTTAAAACGAAGGTCATATACAAAAGTTACGACCCCGGGAAGTTGAGGTACCAGCTTACCCATCGTGACCCACAATAAATTTTGGTGTTTCATCTCCTAAGGTTTCGTTTTTGGATGTCTAGGGTTTTGGAATTCACGAGTAATGTTAAAAAGGCCTCTGGAGCCTCATTGTAATGATTCTGATCAGACAAATGTGTGTAGCAGCCACATCTCTTCTCAGAGATAGCTACCACCATTCAAGCAAGTTGATTCACGCCGAGCCCAACAACAATTCATGGGGGACGAGAAGAAATATGATGGAGCAGGAGATCATTTTAAATGGTTGTTCGAGGAATCCCTTGCGCAAAAAAGGAACGAAATGATGGATAAATTTGCACAAATCCTTCAGTGGCTACCCACATGAGACACATCTTCATCAAGCGTCCATGCAACCCCCTTCAAGTGTAACACACCCGACCCCTGATTATCTTTCCTAGGGATGGGGCATCAAAATTTCTCTCTCCTTAACATCTCAAATCCTCTGTCTGAGGTCTTCATCATCTTCTACTTACCCATAGTGTTCTAATGACTAGCTTCTCAAAGCACTTCAGCTTCCCCAAAGCTATGGTTTCCCAAAGATCTTCGGGTATTCTTGCCTCACACTATGGCCAATTATTCCTGAGGCACAATCCTTCGAAACCGTAGAAACAAGATCAACGGTCGGTGTTCGTCACTCAGATCTACAACCCAGTCTCTTCCTTCAGAAATTTCGGGCTTCGACACTTCGGGAAATTCCAAACAACCACCACGTGAATCCTCCGTAGTGACAAATCTCTGAAGTTCACAATCTGACACCACGTGCCCTCAGAGAATCAACGACTCCGATTCACTTTGGGACTCCAGGCTTCGACAGTTCCCGATTCTTCACACATGCAAATATTCGGAGTGAAATCCTTCCATAGTATCATATCTCCTGACACGCATCCTCCACTGCTAAAGGATACAATGAACTCCAACACTTCGGCATTCGAGAGTTCTCAACTCTCGCAACGAGCCTTCCTCCGGAGTGATAGATCTTATGACACCTTTCCTCTGAGATCGACGACTTGGGTGAACTCCGGGCTCCGGGCCTTCAGGAATTATTGTTCCACTTTTTCTCCGAAGGGGCTATCCTCTAAAGTAACAGATCTCCCACCACGTGTCCCCAAACGATGGATGGTTGAGATCCTCTCCATTACTCTGGGCTTCGGGGATTTTTGAAGCACCAAGATTCGAATGCTCTGGAGTGGCTCTCCTCCAGAGTTAATGATATACTGAGTCCTGACATGCATCCCTATTTATGAACGATTCAAATCTCTTCTATCTCCCTACGACTTCACAGGTCTTCAATGTTTAACGCTTGCTTCCTTTCGGTGTGTTAAACCTCTGGAGTACAAGATCTGGTGCCATGTGTTCCCTGGCGTCAACAACTAGGATGGAATCCCTACAATACTATACCCCAATTCCTCCGAAGTCTGAAGTCCCAGACTCCCAGAGTTCCGGTCACTTCACCAACCACTTTGGCTAGGAGGGCTTGTGTCGGGGGCTGACACACATAAGGGGATAGGGGTGACACATGTTACATTCCAATGGGTCTATAGGGTATATGATACACACGAATCCAGGTGACACATGGTGCGTCTACCATGGGTTCACATCACCCTGGGTGACGTCACTATGTCAGGTCACTCCGGACTGACAGCCTTCTAACATTCCTTAGATCTCACGGTCGAGATCCAGACATGTAGACTCATAAATCTTTGGCTCTTGTCACTTCGGGCTTCGACGTTCAGGAGTTTTTCAATGCAGACTCCTACTTTCTCCCGAAGTGGGTTAACATCGAGATGACTACATTGTGAATCCTACAGCTAGGAAGGAACCCAAAGGTTCCCTAGATCTACGGTCCTGGTTACTTCGCGACTTCAACGTTCGGGGGTTTTGGCTTTACTGACACTCCGTTATCCCGAAGCAGAATTTTGTTGAAGCACCGTGTGTGGGTCTCTCCTCTTAAATGATCAAATGGTAGGCAGGGCTCCTAACGATCTTCCCCAGATCTACGGTTCTCCTTTACCTTGTAACTTCTACGTTCGGGGATTTGATGCTATAGAATCTTCGTTCTCCCGAAGTGGAACTTCTCTGAAGTACCATACGCAAAACCTTCCACTAGACGATCGGACGGTCGAGAAGGGGCCCCAATAGAATCCCCAGATCAACGACTCACAACCTTTTGTGACTCTGGCATTCAGGTATTTTTGACAGTTATGAATTTTGACATCTCAGGGCTTCGAGATCCCGAAGCTCGGAAGTCATCAAGAGTTTGCTCCTTTATGAATTAGCGCAAGGTTCCTAGACCCTGGTCATATGGACCCTCTGATGAATCTTAGGCTATAATATCTACTCTTAGCCGAGATTTGGTTAAGGCCATGGGTGCGAGTCTAAGGTCTCTTAGGCTATTGGTTTGAAGAAGGCACCTTCCTAGCTCGCAGAACTTTAAGTTCTGAAACAGGGCGGGGTAATCTCATGGAATTACCGAGATGATAGCAATGCCAAGAGGCTTGCTCTAACTCTGGAACTGTGAGGTGACTCCTTGGGGAAGAAACCTTTGAGGGTTAAACTGGAGCATATGGAAACTCAAGCAGAAGCATAAGTCCTCAAGGAGATAAATACATACACATCACTCGATCAATCAATACAGAGGCCAATCTTAAATGTATACATACATGCATTGATTCATTATTCCATTTCAAAGCACAAATCATGAAAACACTTATCAGAACTAGAAGACGTGGTGCGGTTGTTGAAAGGGGTGCTCATTTCCACCCAACCATAACATCAATCACTCCTAATGACTTCACCAGTGGCCACCCCCGAGCTAGACCACGATGCTTTGAGATTGAATCTTTTCTTCTGGCTCAAAGAAAGTTAGGGACAAAGGTTACTCTCCTTCTCTTGACACATAAATAGATAGGGATGAAGGTTACTCTCCTTCTCCTGACTCAGTCATAGATAGGGGTGAAGGTTACTCTCCTTCTCCCGAGTCAATCTCTATTTCTTGCGACCAGAACACACTCTTTTTCACAGTTCTTCCTCGGACCCAAGAGATCAATCTCTCGTCTCTACACTCTTTGTAGGCCTTCCTCTACCCACCATGCCTTCATTTCTTTCCTTCCTCAACAAGATTGCATGTGGAACAAATTCCCAATCCGTGGGCAGGTGTGGAAGCCTTACAGATGGGAGGTCTACCCCATCCCCTCATTAACTCTTGAGGAGGTCTTCCCACCTACCATCCTGACTGTAATTCATTCATGGGTCAGAGGGGTGTTCTGATCCTGAGAAATTAAATCCAGCAAAGTATTGGTCTGGTGGAGGTTAATGCAACCATGCCTGGTCCCCTTCACCATCTATTTCACATTATTCATGGTCTCTCTTAGCACACCCCCCTTCCAGGAGTCATGCAACACTTATCCATTCACTAGTAAATAAAAAAATTTACATTCACTAAACTTGTATGCAAAGGTCCATCAAATAAAGCATTCACACATATTGAGTTTTCCATAGTCTCTTGGCCCATATAGTTATATTTACAAACTGGGGGAAACATGGGTGTTACAATCCCCTCCCCCTTAAAGGAACATCATCCTCAATGTTCTATCTGTCAATGTGATCTGTATATACAAAAGTAAACAAAAATGGATATACCTGTCTCATGGCATCCTCCACTTCCCTTGTAGCTTCATATGGGCCAAAGTGTTTCCACTGCACCTTGACCTATGCAATGGTTTGGTTCCTGAGTGAGGTTTCCTTCCTGTCTAGTATGCATTGAGGTTTTGGCAGGAATTCTCCCTCCGGCTCCACCTGGATCACAAACCAGCCAATTATATCATTAGAATCATGTACATATTTCTTCAATAATGAAACATGGAAAACATTATGTGCCTTTACTATGGGAGGGAGGGCTAGCCTATAGGCTACAGGTCCCACTCTATCCAAGACTTCAAAGGGTCCACAATACTGAGGTGCTAGCTTGGCACAATCTCCCATTATCAGGGAACTCTTCCTAGGCCTAACTTTGAGATATAAATGGTCTCCTATATTGAACTCTCTGGGAGTTCTCTTTCTGTCAGCGTAACTCTTCTGTCTATCCTGGGCAATTTTCAAATTTTATTTTATCTGAATCACTTGTTGTTCCATTTCTTTCAACATGTCGGGTCCGATTGTAATTCTATCCACTGGATTACTCCAGCTGATTGGAATTTTGCACTATCTCCCATAGAGGGATTCAAAAGGGCTCATCTTCAGTGACTCTTGATAATCGTTGTTGTAGGCAAATTCTACCAATGGCAGGTAGTCTTCCCACTTCTTAGGCTGATGCATTACATGCATCCTTAACATGTATTCTAATATTTGGTTTATTGTTTTTGTCTGTCCATTGGTTTGAAGGTGATAGGTTGTGCTAAACAACAATTTAGTCTCCAAACCAGCCATTAAATACTTCCAAAAGCTTGAAGTAAATTTTGTGTCTCTGTTAGATACAATCTCCCTAGGCATGCCATGCAATCTGAATATCTCCTTCATGAAGATGTTGGCAATATCTATTTCCTTGCACGTTGACTTGACAGGAATGAAGTGAGCAGACTTGCTCAATTTGTCTACCACTACCATGGTGGAATCATTTTGCTTCACCGATTTTGGTAATACGGTGATGAAATCCATGGATATGGTTTTCCATTTCCATTATGGAATTGGTGGAGGTTGTAGCAACCCTACTGGGTGCCAGTGTTCTGCCTTAACTTGCTGACATTCTAGACACTTAGTTAGATAGCTAGCTATGTCCTTTTTCAACCCAGGCCAACATAATTGTTTCCTAGTGGTCGTGATCATTTTTTGATAGCCTGGATGACCAATATATGGTCTCTTGTGTAGTTCATCCATTATGAAACTCTTCACGTCGTCACAACTTGGAATATACAATTTGTTTTTGTAGGTCAGCAGGCCTTCATCAAGCATCTGATAACCTTTATACTTTATCCCTGTGGGATCTTGCTTTAGGTATGACATCACGGTCTTGAAAAATGTATCTGTTTCTTGTGCATTCCTGACTCTCTCCTTGACATTCGTTTCACAGGTGCTTACCACTTCCCGGTGAATCATTTTCATACTTATTCTAAGGGAATCAACCACCCTATTTTCATTTCCTTTGATGTGTTTGATTTCGAAATCAAACTCACTAAGGAGAGCCATCTACCTAGCTTCTCTAGCATTGAGTTTTGGTTGATCAAACAGGTGCCTCAACCCACAATGGTCTGTCATAAGTACAAATCTCCTACCCAGGAGGTAATGCCTCCACATTTTTAAAGCATGCACTATGGCGACCAACTCTAGATCATGGGTCACATAATTGATTTCATGCTCATTCAATTTTTTGGATTTGTAGCAAATTACACGCCCTTTTTGCATAAGGACTCCTCTGAGTCCTTCCTTACAGACGTCTGTACACACGAGGAAGTCAATATCAGGGTCTGTAATCTTCAACACGGGTGCATGGGTTAGAAGGTATTTCAGTTTCTAAAATATTTCTTCACATTCTGATGTCCAAGTGAACTTAACCCCCTTTTTATGAAGGGCGGTGATTGGACAACCAATCTTGGAAAATCCTTTTATAAACCTTCTATAGTATCTCGTTAAGCCCATAAAGGATCTGATATCATATACGTCCTTTGGGGTAGGCCATTCCACGATAGGCCTGATCTTGTCACGGTCTATTGTCACTCCTTCTTTAGATATAACATGGCCTAAGTAATGGACCTGCTTATGGAAAAAGTCACACTTGCTAAACTTAGCATAGAGATGGTGCTTTCTTAGTACTTGAAGTACAAGTCTAATATGTTCTTCATGCTCCTCTCTATTCTTGGAATATATTAGGATATCATCAATGAAAACCAATACAGATCTGTCTAGGAATTTGTTGAGTACATTATTCATCAAGCACATAAAAGTGGTGGGAGCATTGGTTAATCCAAATGGTACCACCACAAATTCATAGTGACCATGCCTTGTCCTGGAGGTTGTTTTGTGGATGTCTTCATCCTTGATTTGGACTTGATGGTATCCATACCTTAAGTCAATCTTTGATAAAATGGAATCACCCCTTAATTGGTTGAACAAGTCATCGATTCTTGGTAAGGGATACTTGTTCTTTATGGTTGTCTTGTTGAGTTGTCTATAGTCTATGCACAGTCGGAGTGTGCCATCTTTCTTTTTCACAAACAAGTCTGGTGCTCCCCATGGAGACACGCTAGGTCAGATGTAACCCTTGTCCATCATCTCCTTTAGTTGTATCTTGAGCTCAACTAGCTCTGGTGTACTCATCCTATAGGGCATCCTAGACATTGGCACTGCTCATGGTGCAAGTTCTATCGAGAAGTCAATGTCTCTTCTCGGAGGTAGACCCAATACCTCTTCTGGAAACATGCCTTTATATTCTCTTAATATGGGGTGGTCCTCTAGGTTTGGTTTGTCATCCTCAACAGATTCTAACACCTGTATTGCATATAGGGAACATCTCTTTCTGCAATACTTTTTCATTTGAAGGGATGATATTCGTCTCACTGAGACATGCTTTTGAATCCCTTGGAGGGTTATTTTTCTCCCTTCTTCATTTTCACAGTCTAAGGTCTTATGGTAACAATCCAACTTGGTTTTATAAGTGGCTAACCAGTCCATACCAATCAACATGTCATAAGATCCTAGGGGAAGTATGTTAAGGGTTGCTTGGGTGGGCAATCAATCCATAATGAATTGGCAAGTTGGTATGACCTCTGCTACTTTTATTTTGGTGACAGTGGCTAGTTGTACCAACCATGGCTTAACATGTCCAACTAGTTGCAATTTATACTTATCAACAGTCTGAGGAGATACATAACTCAAATTAGAACTAGGGTCAATTAAAATAGAAACTAAATAGTTGGAAATCATACCTTCCATATCCACCACCGAATCTTGGTGGCCAGCTTGTTTATTATCCATGATTGCATAAATCCGTGGCATGCTCCTAGCCACATTATTGACTATGGTAGCTTCTTGGATGTTGTAGACTCTCCTACTGTTTTTTTGTCTATGTGGGCAATCCCTCAACAAATGGTCTTCTCTTCAACCCCAACATTTCAAGGGTTCTCTCTTTGGGTTATCATTCTTTCCTGGTGTTGATCCAAAAGGTTTATTTCCACTATGGGAGGGGAAATTCTGATGATACACACTTCTGGTAGGAAGGATCATCCTAGAACCCTACCTGTAGTTCTTAAATCTTGAGGATTTAAACCCCTTCTTCTTGAATCCCAAACTACTCTTCTTCTTCCAGTCCTCGTGAGGTTCTGTCTGACTCTCGAACTGTTCATAACAATACCTTGCCTTCCGGATAGTCTCTTCTAAGGTCTTTGGCTCGTCAAATTCAATCATGTCCCGGTAGGGATGAGGTAACCCACTAATAAATCGTTGCACTTTTACCTTTTCATATTTTATGTAGGGTACATACCTTATCAGCTCAAGGAATTTATTGATATATACTCTTCTATGGTGATTTGTCCCAGCCTAAGTTCATAGAACTCCTTAGTCTTCCCATCAAAGTATTTCGCTCATAGAGACTTCTCATTGAAGTATTTCTCAAACTATTTCCATGATAAGTACTTCTCATGGATTCCTTTCACATTCCTTGGGTCTTTCCACCAAATGGAAGCCTTTCCATTCAGGTTGAAGATGGTTATTCGAGCCTTCAATTTTTCAGAGTAGTCATGAACTCTGAAGTACTTCTTTAAACTCAGAAGCCAAGATTTCGCCTCTTCCCCTCTCTTAATCTCTCCATCGAAAGAGGGTGGTTTGGACTTCTTGAACTCTTCAGGATCATGACTTTTGGAATGCTTTCGCTTCTTTCCTTTCCTTTGAGAATGTGAGTTAGTATTGCTACTAGAATACCCCTCGAGGTTGCCAACTTCCTCTCCAGAGGACTCTCCTGATGAGTGTCCCCTGCCTCCAGGTTAGGCCTTCCTCTAGATACTCCTATGAGTGTGACCACTTATGGGGCCACACTTTCATATCTCAGGTGGGATTCGACTTATCTTCGTATGTCGTTAGTTCACATGACTGGTTGTAGGTCCATGATGCAGCTGCCTCTGTATATCGGATAATCTTTGCAGCAAGACTACATTAATTTTCGTTTGTTTTTCTTGCTCCTTTATTATTCTGTCATTGTCAGCCTTTCAACTCTGTAATTTGGCCATGAGGCTCCTTACAGTTTCATCTAGATCCGAAGGAGTCTCCACCACCCTCCTCTCATTATATTCTTCATCTCTATTGTGGGAGCCATCCCCCACTTCATGGCGCATCACCATCCTTTATGATTGTAGTTTCCCGCGATTTATCGAATGCTTGAGTGCTGACAAAACACTTGTTGTTAGCTAACATTCTATTAGTTCATGAACAACACACAGTTCATATTTATTAAATACACACAAACAATAGAAAGTTTTCATTCTTTTCTTCAGTAAAAGTTTAACCAGACTCTTTAAGAAAGAGGTAAGACAGGGTGTCACCCTTAAAGTAATTTAAAATATGGTTTTTACACAACTTGTCCATGAGCCCAAGAAGGCCAAGTGTTGTAACCATACTCTGATACCAATTTGTAACACACCCAACCACTGAGTATCTTTCCTAGCGATATGGCATCAAAATTTCTCTCTCCTTAACATCTCAAATCCTCTGTCCGAGGTCTTCATCCTCTTCAACTTACCCGTAGCATTCTAATGATTGGCTTCCCAAAACTCTTCGGCTTCCCCAAATATCTTCCCAAAGCTATGGCTTCCCAAATCTCTTCGGGCATTCTCGCCTCACGTTGTGTCCAATTCTTCTGGAGGCACAATCCTGTGGAATCACAGAAATAGGATCAACGATCCTTGTTCTTCATTGAGATCTACAACCCAGTCTCTTCCTTTTGAAATTTCGGGCTTCGACACTTCGGGAAATTCTAAACAACCACCACGTGAATCCTCTGGAGTGACAAATATCCGAAGTTCACAATCCGACGCCACATCCCCTCAAAGAATCGATGGCTCCAATTCACTTCTAGACTCCAGGCTTCAACAGTTCCTGAGTATTCACACACACAAATCTTTGGAGTTAAATCCTTCCAGAGTATCAGATCTCCTGACACACGTCCTCCACTACTAACGGTTACGATGAACTCCTTGCACTTCAACCTTCAGGACTTCTCAATTCTCGCAATGAGCCTTCCTCCAAAGTGACAGATCTTCTGACACCTGCCCTCTGAGATCGATGGCTTAGGTGAACTCTGGGCTCCGGGCCTTCTGGAATTCTTGTTCCAGTTTTTCTTCGAAGGGGCTATCCTCCGAAGTAACAGATCGCTCGCCACTCGTCCCCAAACGATGGACGATTGAGATCCTCTCTGTTACTCCAATCTTTAAGGATTTTTGAAGCACCAAGCTTCAAATCCTTCGGAGTTTACGATATACTTACACACATCCCGATTTATGAACGGTTCAGATCTCCTCTGACTCCCTGCAACTTCATGGGTCTTCAACCTTTCACGCCTACTTCCTTCTGGTGTGTTAAACCTCCGGAGTATAGAATCTGGTGCCATGTGTTCCTCGACGTCAATGGCTAGGATGGAATCCCTACAATACTATACCCCAATTCCTCCGGATTCTGAAGTCCCAGACTCCCGGAGTTCTAGTCACTTCACCAACCACTTTGGCTAGGAGGACTCGTGTCGGGGGCTGACACGTGTGAGGGGCCAGGGATGACACATGTCACATTCTAATGGATCTATAGGGTATATGATACACACGAATCTAGGTGACATGTGGTGCATCTACCGTGGGTCCACATCACCCTGGGTGAAATCACTATGCCACATCACTCCAGACTGACAACCTTCTAACATCCCTCAGATTTCACAGTTGAGATCCAGACACGTAGACCCATAGATCTTCGACTCTTTTCACTTCAGGCTTCGGTGTTTGGGAGTTTTGTGATGCAGAATCCTCCTTTATCCTGAAGTTGGCCAATGTTGGGGTGACTACATCATGAATCTGATGGCTAGAAAGGAACCCAAAGGTTCCCTAGATCTACGGTCCTGGTTACTTCGCGACTTCGACATTCGGGGGTTTTGGCTTTACTGCCACTATGTTCTCTTGAAGCAAGATTTCACCGAAGCACTGTGTGTGGGTCCCTCCTCCTAAATGATCGGACAATAGGTGGGGCTCCTAACGATTCTCCTGACTCAGTCATATATAGGGGCAAAGGTTACTCTCCTTCTCCTGAGTCAGTCTCTATTTCCTGCGACCAGAACACACTCTTTTTCACAGTTCTTCCTTGAACCCGAGAGCTCAATCTCTCATCTCTGCACTCTTCACAGGCCTTCCTCTTCCCACCACGCATTCCTTTCTTTCCTTCCTCAACAAGATTGTGTGTGGCCCGAATTCCCAGTCCGTGGTCAGGTTTATAAGCCTTACAGATGGGCGGTCTACCCCATCCCCTCATTAATTCTTGAGGAGGTCTTCCCACCTACCATCCTAATTGTAATTAATTCCCGGGTCAGAGGGTTGTTCTGATCCTGAGCAATTAAATACAACAAAGTGTTGGTCTGGTGGAGGTTAACGCAACCATTCATGGTCCCCTTCACCATCTCTTTCATTGCATTCGTGGTCTCTCTTAGCACACCCCCCTTCCAGCAGTCATGCAACACTTATCCATTCACTAGTAAATAACATAATTTACATTCATTGACCTTTTATGAAAAGGTCCATCAAATAAAACATTCACACATATTGAGTTTGCCATAGTCTCTTGGCCCATATAGTTATATTTACAAACTGGGGGAAATAGGGGTGTTACATCAAGATACAAGTAAATTTTGATATTCCATTATTTGAAGGAATGATGGATACAAATGTTGTAGATAAATGGTTGAATCTACTCGAAGGGTATTTTTCAGTCCACAATTTTTCCGACGGGGAAAATATTACTTTTTCACTCCTTAAGGTCGTCCCCCATGTTAAGGACTGGTGGGATACTTACTCTGATCAAAGGTCCATAGAGGAATTTTCAATATTTGTGGTCGCCCCTATGTGGGATTCCTTCAAGGATGTCATTAAAGAACAATACTACCCTGTTGGAACCTACAAGGACCAGTACACAATATGGACCACGCTGCGTCAGGAAAGGGACCAGACAGTACCATATTTCACCAATATTTTCCATACCCTGCACACCAAATTGTGTATCAAAGATTCTAAACAACATATGGTGCTCAAATATTGCGACTGTATACATAGATACATTCAAATAAAAAATGGATTTTCTAGACATCGCATCATTAGGTGAAACTTATAGATATGGTGTCAAGATCAACCAGAAATTTAAGTAGACGAGGCGAGAGTTTGGATCTACAAACTCCTCACAACTGAAGCAGGGAAAAGGTGGCCCAAACCCACAACACAAGGGACAGAGCAAAGATGGCCACTCTCAAGACAACCAATCCAAGCTGCAACCCAAGAAGGGTAATGAGAAGTCGAAGAAGGACACGGGAAATTGGTGTGAATATCATAAAATCCCTTGGCACAACACCGAAGAATGTCCCTCCAAGCAGTCACTACTAGCCGAGCTGAAAGCTTCCGAGTTAGAGGCAGATTATGACTCTGAATCAAATCCAGAAGGAGGGAAGCAGATTATTGATGTCAAACCCAGTGCCACTGTCGCTACCACCAAAGTCTATCCAAGCGAACCAAAAGAACCAGAGGAAGGGGAATGCCTCTTTCACTCACATATGTGGGTAAAGGGGGCTCTGCTTCATTTCATTGTCGATAGCGACAATCAGAAGAACCTGATCTCAACAAAGGTTGTCAGGAAGCTGGACCTGCCGATGACACCACACCCGCAACCCTACACCATCGGCTAGCTTCACTAAGGAAGAGATCTTTGCGTCAGCCAACAATGTCATTTTCCCTACGACATCAAGCCCTTCAATGACTAAGTATTGTGTGATATTTATCCCCTTGAAGTTTGTGATGTTCTTTTAGGACAACCATATTTGTGGAAGCGACATGCTATGTATGAGTCTAGACCCCACAATGTTATTATTACTTTGGGTAGAAAATTGTACAAGATACTAGAGGTAGTGACGCCTACCACTATTTCTTTAATCTTTGTTAAGTAATGTAGTAAGGTCATTTCAGAGACTAGGAAGTTCATCTTCTTTATGATTCGTGCTCATAGTAAGTAGAAGGTTGTTGCCAGATATGTGACCTATACAAAGAGCCTCTCTTTGCAGCGAAAGCAAGTGGATGGGATCATGGAAGAGTACAGATACATCTTCTACTCACCCACTCGGGTACCAACACATTGTCAAGTCAAGCATCCAATTTACCTAACCCCTGGTGCACCTCTTGCTAATGGACCCATCTATTGTCGCTCGTTGATGGAAAATGACGAAATCAAGTGTCAGATCTAAGAGTTGCTTCAAAAGGGGCATATTAGACCCAAATCCTCCCCTTGCGGAAGCCCGATTGTACTCGTGCACAAGAAAGATGGGACCTAGCAGCTCTACATTGATTACAGAGCATTAAACAAAATCAAATTTAGGAATCGGTACCCAATTATCTGAATTGATGACCTTCTTGAACAACTCAAGGGGGAAAAGTTCTTCAACAAGATTGACCTAAAGTCTGGCCACCACCAGGTTCCCATTGAATCAACTAATGTATGGAAGAAACCTTTCAAATCTAAAGAAGGTCTCTTCGAATGGTTGGTCATGCCCTTTGGCTTAACAAATGCACCAACAAATTTCATAAGGTTGATGGATGATGTATTGAGACCCTTCACCAACTCTTTTGTGGTGGTATATCTGGATGACATCCTCATCTTCAACAGAACTTGG
>JZKD02S2113649.1:9207-37158 GCA_000966675.3 Picea glauca | reverse complement strand
TATATATATATATATATATATATATATATATATATATATATAACTTTTTATTTTCTTTTATTATAGACAAGTGCGAAGGTGACAAAGAGGGCGGAGAGCAAGGAAAGAATGGAAAGATCTGAAAAGCAGTCGAACGGGATTTAAAAAAGGGTTATGGGGATCGTCAGGACAACTGAGTGTTCCACGATGGAACTTCATGTTTCAGAATTTTTGAGTGCAAAATGTGTAAAACGAAAGAGATCATGATGGGGTAGTTGAGTGACCAGTTTTTATATTTGCAGCATTCCGCTAAAGTGGCTAAGTATGGAACATGGAAATTGCTTGCATACGTGGCAATAAGATCTTATATATAATTTCCAACTGCTAATTGCAAAGGGGCGCGGATACAACAAACAATGACTATGAACTGAATATTTATTCAACCCACCAAACCGACGATTCGCCAAAGAAATTCGAACAAATGGAGAAGTATGGAAAGCGGACAGATAGGCTTCAAAATGGGGTGACAATAGTTCCACTAAATATGCGAGTACCCGACGATTAAATTGTATTTCTCGAAATTTTTCAGTGCAAAAATGTGCATCACAGAAAAGGGCATGATAGGTGGACCGTAATACGGAAAAGCGTATGATCTAAGAACAGTTGCAATTTTGAATATCTGTCAATTTGTATATACCGGAGCTCCGAATGCTATTTGGAGGTCAAGGAAAAGTAGAATTGCAATGTTGACCCGACCAACGCGCAAGTCCGCCTGTCAATTTGTATATGGCGGAACTCTGGGTGCCAGTTGTGGGACAGGGAATAGTAGACTATCAATTTAAAGAAAGAGGAAGCGGTTGTTGGAAACGCAAACGCGTGAATACGCGAAGCTACGGAGCAACGCATTGTTGAGAAAAAAATGATTAAGTAACCAGGAAGAGAAACTAGAAGGAATAAAAGAGTGGGAAAATAGAGAGGCGAAAGACATTTTTATTAAGCGCGAATTGGTTTCAAAGAAGCGTCATCGTTGCAAAACCATGATCTACTAATTGTCAACAAATGCGTTGTTGAAGATTACATTTTATTGCAACGTATGCCTGCAGCTATGTTCTTGATACATTATTCCATGACTATAACATATCAACTTAAGCACTAAATTTCCTTTTCTACTAATTGCCAACAAATACTTTGTGGAAGATTAGATTTTATTGGAATGTGTGCGTGTAAGTGTGTTCTTGATACATTCTACCATCAGTGCAACATATTAACTCAAGTATTAAACTTATTGCATTATGGGCTGTTAGCATTAAAACTTAATAATTGCATGTCTAGAAACAAGAATAATGATTTTGTTGCAACATTGTACATTGGAATCAGTAAACACAAGATCGAAGAAGTACGAGAGCACCGAACCATGCCAATTAGAACATGCGTTAAACCCAGAAAAGAGGCAACAACGAAGAGTGCAAGGCAATTTTTTTTTAATAGAAAATCCATTTAAAATAAAAAAATAAGAAAAACACCGAGTACTGTACATCTATGCTTAGAAATTGGACCTAGTTCTTCGGGCCAAAACATTGAAGGTATCTGCGACAAACACAGGCACGAGTTCTGTAGTATGCAAGATCCTTGGAGTTTTCTCGTTGATGAATCATCCTTTGCTGAAATTGATATTTTTCAAAAGCTTTTCCTCAGAAAGAAGATGAAAATGGTTGCAGGGAAAGTGGAATAGCCCTTAGCTGAAACTGCCTCTGCAGAGTCCAAAACAATTCAGTAGCACAACTTGCATGTGCAATTGCATAGGCCCAAATGAGTCCATTCTGGGTAGAAGGAGATGACTAGTAGGAAAATGCGTGGCAGGAGCGAGAGTTTTGGACCTGATGCCCGAAAATGTTAAACAATATTTTTTTGGCTTGAAATATATCTCTGGGAGCATCAACATATCATTGCTTTACACTAAAACTCTTCCGCCCAGAACAAACTAATTTGGAACTCTGGAATTCATACTTTCGCGGTGCAAAGTGGCTGTTGTGTTCACCATCAGTTTCTTTTCTGAAACTCCTTTTGGTGTTGTCATGACTGCGATCATTGAGCCAGGAAGGTCCGTTCGTTATGGTTGATTTCAATTTGGGCGCAAGAGTGGGAAGATTCTCGGCATTTCCATCATCCACTGCCGTATCATCGTTCATCAGATCATCTTCTTCCGGCTCGAAATTCATGGCATCAACTTTTGCGATAGCAATGACTGCAACTGGGCAGGTTCTCTGACCAACTAGGGTTGTGAAATATATCTCTCAATGTACCAAGGGACCATCTCCTTTTTTTCTCCTAGGCAGAGGGAGATGAATAGTAAGAATATGCCATGGAATAATGGAACCTTTGGCCATTATGCCCCAATGTGTTTACTGTGTGTGGAGAGAACTACTGCAAGAAGTTATTTAGAATTTCCGTTTGGTTGAGACGATGTTTGAAATGAAAATCGGGGAGGGATAATATAAGCCTCCGCAAATTATGGTTTAATGTGTATCAATGGAATATCTCCTCGAGCCTTTCACTGATCAATGACAATTTCTAGGGTTCGTGCATAATGAGCTGTGACCATCATAGCTCACTAATTGCACAATTAGAAAAAACTGCGAACATGGCGGTGACGGTGAAAAGAGATTAAGAATCAGAAATTTCTTAAAAGCACCAACCCGTCGGCGCACAAAAAAAAATATTGTGTGGCCTTTGAAATGAATACTTGGAAAGGATAACATGCTTGTGGGCAAATCTTAGTTTAATTCGTACTAATGAAAAATCTTCTCCGGACTTTAGGACATTAATGACAAGTTTAACGGTTGCTGCAGGATGGCTACTAGCATTAAAGATTAATTATTGCATATTGGGAAATAAGTACGAAGGCAACAACAATGGCGAAACCGATTCCAAGAAATACCAAAGTATGAAAAGCGGTCGGGCGAAGATATACCCAGGGCACATGAAGGGCCGATGGTTCTCGGCCTGGTGGGCTGAAAATTGAGCCTCTATTGTTCCATGTCCTACAAATAGCACCTACACTTCCGCGATATACAAATTGACATAAAGACTTGTGGGTTGGTTGGTTCAACATTTCATTTTTTTTGTCCTTAGCGATTCTGTATTAATTCCATAATTAGCCACTTTTTTGGATCGGGGGTTCTCGGGCTGGCGGGAAAAAAATTGGGCATCTATTATTCCACGCTCTACAAATAGCACTGAAAATTCAGCGATATACAAATTCAGAACCTAGCCTACACTAAATTATTACTCTTAAATATTTATATTGCAGAATTTAATTATACGAGAAAGTTTGCACAATTTGGTCAGCCGAGTGATATAAAAGTATTTCCACAAATGAGCAATATAAAAAAGAGTCATTCCATACTTAGGCACTTTTTTGATCGCGGGTTGGCGGCCTCGTGGGATGAAAAAAGAGTCTCTATTGTTCCGTGTCCTACAAATAGCACCAAGATTTCTGCGGTATACAAATTGATAGGAGGACCTATGGGTTGCTTGGCTGAACATTGCATTTGATTGTGAGTTCGCGGCCTGGCGGGCTAAAAATTAAGTATCTATTGTTCTGTGTCCTACAAATAGCACCTACAGTTTCGTGATATACAAATTCACACGTGGACTTGTGGACAGTTTCTATATAAAGTATGGAATGAGATTTTATACAACATATGCGGATCCCTCATTCCATACTTAGGCAGTTTTTGGATCATGGGCTCGTGGTCTGGCGGGATGAAAAGAGAGTCTCTATTGTTCCGTCTCCTACAAATAACACTCAGACTTTTGCGATATACAAATTGATCGTGTTCTAGAACATATGCGGATCCCTCATTCCATACTTGGGCACTTTTTGGATCGCGGGTTTGCGACCTGGCGGGCTGAAAATTAAGTATCTATTGTTCCGTGTCCTACAAATACCACCTAGACTTCCGTGTCCTACAAATATCACCTAGACTTCCACGATATACAAATTCACACACAGACTTGTGGACATAGTCTATATAAAGTATGGAATGAGATTTTATATAGCACATGCAGATCCCTCATTCCATACTTAGGCATTTTTTGGATCGCGGGCTCGTGGCCTGACGGGCCGAAAATAGAGTCTTTATTGTTCTGTCTCTTACAAATAACACCCAGACTTCCGCGATATACAAATTGATAGTGTTTTAGAACATATGCGGATCCCTCATTCCATACTTGAGCACTTTTTGGATCGTGAGTTCGCGACCTGGTGGGCTGAAAAATAAGTATCTATTGTTCCGTGTCCTACAAATAGCACCTAGACTTCCGAGATATACAAATTGACACGCGGACTTTTGGACATAGTCTCTATATAAAGTATGGAATGAGATTTTATACAGCATATGCAGATCCCTCATTCCATACTTTGGCAGTTTTTGGATCGCAGGTTCGAGGTTTGGCGCCCCGAAAATAGAGTCTCTATTGTTCCGTTTCCTACAAATAACACCCAAACTTCTGCGATATACAAATTGATAGGTGGACTCGGGCTGGTTGGCTGAACATTGCACTTTTATTGTCCCGTAGCGATCCCATATGAATTTCAAATTTAGCATTTTTTTTATCGGGGGCTCTGGGGTTGGCGAGATGAAAATTGGGCGTCTATTGTTCCGTGCTTTACAAACACATTTTTCTAGAACATATGCGGATCCCTCATTCCATACTTAGACACTTTTTGGATCGCGGGTTCATGACCCAACAGGCTGAAAATTAAGTATCTACTGTTCCGTGTCCCACAAATAACACCTAGACTTCCACGATATACACATTGACACGCAGACTTGTGGACATAGTCTCTAAATAAAGTATGGAATGAGATTTTATACAACATATGCGGAGATCCCGTATGAATTTCATATTTAGCTATTTTTTTTGATCAGGAGCTCGGGGGCTGGCGAGCTGAAAATTGGGCCTCTATTGTTCCACGTTGTACAAAAACATTGTTCTGGAACATATGCAGATCCCTCATTCCATACTTGGGCACTTTTTGGATCACAGGTTCGTGACTTAGCAGGCTGAAAATTAAGTATCTATTGTTCCGTGTCCTACAAATTGCACCTATACTTCCGCGATATACAAGTTGACATGCGGAATTGTGGACATTGTCTCTATATAAACTATGGAATGAGATTTTATACAACATATGCGGATCGCTCATTCCATACCTAGGCAGTTTTTGGTTCGCGGCCTGGCGGGCCGAAAATAGAGTCTTTATTATTCCATCTCCTACAAATAGCACCCATACTTCCGCGATATACAAGTGGACAGGTGGATTCGAGCTGGTTGGCTGAACATTGCAGTTTTATTGTCCCGTAGTGATCCGTATGAATTTCATATCTAGCGATTTTTTTTTATCGGGTCTGTGGGGCTCGCAGGCTGAAAATTGGGCCTCTATTGTTCCGCACTGTACAAACACCAGGCATATCTCCGCGATTTACAAATTGACAAACGAACCTGTGGGCTGCGTGGCTCAACATTGCAGTTTTCATTGTTCCTTGTCCTCCAAATAGCCCTCGGATTTCCGCGATATATAGATTGACAGATGGACTTGAGGCCTGGCGGGTTCAAGTTTTCCATTGTTCATAGATACTAATCCCTATAAACTATCTAACATATCTAAAAACATGATTTTCAATACTAAATTATTAATAATATTTTTTTCTATTGCAGAATTTAATTAAACGAGAAAGTTTGTACAATCTGGTCGGGCGACTGATATAAAAGTTTTTCGACAAATGAGCAATACATAGTAAACATGTACTTTTAGAAAGTATGGACAAGAGATTTTATAGAGCATATGCAGATCCCTTGTTCCATACTTGGGCACTTTTTGGATCGCGGGTTCTCGGCTTGGCGGGCTGAAATTTGAACCTCTTTTGTTCGGTGTCCTGCAAATATCACCCAGACTTCTGCGATATACAAATTGACAGGTGGACTTGCAGATTCCATGTTTGGCGGGTTCAAGATTGCAATTGTTTAGCAATGCCCATCCTATCTAACTTCAGCTAAAAAAATTATTTTTAGATACTAAAATATTAATATTAACTATTGTTATTGTACAAGTGAATTACATTAAATTATTAAAGGATGTTAAATCGTTTATTTTTAAAAAAATGAAGGAAACAAAAGTTTTTTTTTGTAAAATTCTATCACCACAAGCATAACAAGGACCAATTTGAAGTTTAAGGCCCTCTTGTTCATATGATAGCACAATTGCACTCCGCACAATATATATTCGTTGATTTCAAATTATTCCAGGATATTAATTTTACCAAGTTCATCGAATAAGAAAAAATTGTGAAAACAACGATCAATTTGAATTTTAAGAGCCTCTTGTTGGTATGATAGGACAATTGCACTTTTCACACTATATATTCGTTGATTTCAAATTATTTCACAACAATAATTTGACCAAGTTCATCGATCAAGGAAATTTGCCAAAACAAGTCACATAGTACATTTGCGTCACAACGCCATAGAAATTATCAGGCGGATCTGCGTGCCAGCTAGCCAAAAAAATTCAATTATATTGTTCCGTGTCCTCCAAAGAAGAGCTGGAGTTCCACGATATACAATTTGATAGACAAACCAGATAACCAAGAACCAACCATACTTTAAACAACCCAGAAGGTTCCATTGAACAAAACCCATCGACCTTTGCACCAAACAATTTGATATACAAAGAAAAGACGTCGACACATTCATTTTCTCTTGAAACAAACATTCATCTGGATGTTGAACAAATATTACAGAGAGACATGAGGTATTTTCGTTTCCTTCCAAAGTTTGATTTAAATTTTTTTTTTGCCCTTCTTCAGCCGATATGCAAAATTGCATTGTCTTCATTTAAGGTGAATTTTCTCTGTATCCGAAGCTGCCGCAACATATAGACACTGCTTGCCTTTTTCTGTAGATACGTTTCATATGACAACTCTGCCAATTCATGAAGCACATTTTGTAACAGAGGCTGCCTAACCGAACAATGCACAGTTGTGTTTCCCATGGTTCAGATAACACCATTGACGCAATGTCCATAAATATATGGACATTTTTAACCGCATCGCAGACAATCAATCGTATCATCACTTATTAAAGCGGAGGCAGAAGCAACAGAATGACATTTTTCACATACATGCTCAAAGGGGTTCGAGTACACATTGGATGCAACTAAAATACCTTCAACCTAGAAACGCGAGCAAAGGGATTAATACATTGAACAATACAATACACAACTGCATCCTCCCTCCCCTTTAAAACAAAAAATAAAAATTAAACAGGTGCATAAATTTGTTGAAGGCTATTTCTATAAGCAAAGTGAGGATGATTTTGTGGATGTATATGCACAACAATTGTAGAGCTAGCTAGTTTCTCCAGATCCTCTACTATATCTGCTCGCAAATCTGTTACAAACGTTGCCTGGGTTGTCCGAAAGATTCTTTCTCTAGCATCCTTCTTCTTTGTTATATTTTTGAACAACACAAGTGGAATTTGCCCTGTACGCAATTGTTGTTCCATTGAAGAAAACAAATATGAATACGTATCGAACAATTGTAGCTGCAACATGGAACAGTGCAATATTTGTGTAACTTATCCGACATATATGCAGACGCGAAAGTTAAGAACAAAATTGAATATGAAAAGCGGTACCATTGCCTTGTCGTTGTTCGACTCTCCATCCTTTATATGGAGAATGTGTTGTGACCCAAATTTTCTCGCCAGTGTCACAGCAGCCCCAATCGTTCCGATTGGGTAAATATCAGTGCTTTGTGCAAGCTGCCTGATAGTTGAGTCCAGGAGGAAGCGATATTCTGAACAAATAGCAGGAATTTTTTCCACAATGCTTGTTTCATTGAGCAAAATAATTCGATCGAAATCACCATGGTCATATACTATTTTGGGAAATACATTAAAATTTGTAATGGATATCCCATTACACGGCAATATCTTTTATGCATGTTTTTGGACAAGTTGTGGAGGAACAGTCAGTGTTACTGTCATCATGGCGTCCTTGTTTGTCATATCAACACACATAATGGATCTACTTTTGTTTGCCTTGTCCAAGTAGGTGGTATAGACAACCATTATGTCCTCGATGAACAGTTGTCTAGTTTGGTGGCTGTTCAAGCCCTCTATTGACAGTACTTTGGATGTCACAACTCTAGACCCGATGACATTTTTTGAATAGGAAAACTAAAGTGAATGGTAGTGTGCTACAAGTACACGAATAATATTGATGAACTATGGAGCCACAGTTTCGCAACCACACCTCTTGGTTTGCGAAACATGCAGCACGTTCGATGTTTCGCTTGTACTTTTTTATACTTCTTACAAGTTGGAAACCGTGTATTGCAAATGGAATCAACAGATCCGCCATGCCATAGATGAATATATAGCCCAGGAAATTTGTTTAGTAAACATAGTAAGAGCATCACGTATGCATCTTTACCTTTGGCCTTGTCAGTCTGTCGATGTCTAGGATGACTGACTACTCATGGCCGTCTCACTAGTCCAACTTTTTCTGATGCAAGCATGTGCATATGAACATCAGGACTAAACAAATATATGCATTGTATATTGTCCATCGGAAGGACCAGATAACCGTAAAATTGTATGCATCTTAATTCTTTAACTGGAGAAATGTTTAACAGTAAACAGGGCGTGACCGCGGGTCACCATGGCTAATCTGTATATCGTGGACCCCCGGAAGCCAAGGGAGAAATCTTCAACCTGCCAACCTTGCAGCCGCAATCGAAAAAGTGGGTAACTATGGAATAAGGTAGAAGCAGGACCACATATGTCAGTCAGTTAGTTCGCTAACCCGCACACGAGGGAATTTTCGGAAACCACACTAAGAAGATGAATTAGAAAACAAAAGGGATAATAGAAAATGGAAAAAGTAGAAACATGGAGCGCAGAAAGGCCCATTACTGCGAATTCATTGTTTTCAAGTCTAATATTATATGCTCCCACCTGGTTTGTATATTTAATTTACCGACACACTTGGTATACCTTTTAGAAGATTTTACCATAGAATCCTCTGCTGCTGCACATAATAATTCATCTCCTCCAAGCAACCTATTTTTTCCAAGGCAGTAACGCTGAAGATGCAATCGAGACGAAGGCAAGTTAGTATGAAAACATACATCTAAAAGAAAAAGAAAAAGGTATATTTACCTACCAAAGAGTCCTTCGTCCCGTCCAGTGATTCTGTTTCTTTAAATGCAACAATGTAGCGCAAACACAACGGACATAAACTAGCTTAGTATGCAAGAAGGAACATATGTAACCAAGCTAACTTACCATGTAGGAAGGCACACAACTAGTTTAACAGATATACAGACCATAAATGAAATACAAAACATCGCAATATGAAACAACAGTACAAGCATGCACCTTTCTATATCCTCTTCAGCCGATGCAGTCAAGACTCCCTCCTTTTGTCCAGCTACTATGTTTGTTTCAATGTGGGAACCCACAAAATTCAATGAACATCAATGGAAGCTGGTATTCACTGGAGAAAAAGAAATATGTAGATACAACAAAACTGACTCAATGAACAATCTACAAAGGCAGAAACATGAACCTTTGCACTTATCTATCCATTGCTGTAAACGTCTAGCTTTTTTTTCCCTGGCCAAAATATATTACAAGGCAGAAAATATCACGCAATTGCATGGTTGCAACTAAACGATTTCTGGTTTTCCTTGGCAATTCATCCAGATATGCCCTTTAACCATGTTCTTTATCCTCTACACAGACTTCTATGCCCATGATACAAGTTCTCAATTTTCCATGGCAAACTACCCAGACATGCTTCAGAACATGAAAATATAATCTTGAAGAATCTTTGTTGCACATATCATATCTCAAGCACAACACAAATTGTATCATGCGCACACCAGTCTATGTAGAGGAGAAAGAACATGTCATGTCATATCCACACATTTGACCATACATGGTCTATAAATGTAGGCTGCATACATATTCTTTATTCCAACAAAAAACAACGGATATTGTAACTTCACATGTAATCCTCCAACAATTTTGCATGCAACTATTTTCTTTCATGGCAGGACTCGAGCACCAGGAAAATCTCACAGAATTACAGACAACGACCTCTACAAAAATGGAAAATAACACAACTGCAGATTGACTGGTGGGTGCAGGGGCTGAACACCGTAAAACCCCCCCAAAAAACAATAACAATCCAAAAAAAAAGAAAAAAGAAAAGCTCCAACCACCGCCGCTGCACCCCAACCTTGCAAGGCCGAATCAAAGAAAAGAAACCAGCAAGGACCAAACCAATGAGAAATCACGAAGAGGCCGAACTACACCCCCAGGGCCCCAAAGCGCAAATCCCAGGCAAACAAACAGAACCAACATCCCAGGAACCAACGAACCAACAAAAGCCACCGACCCAGTGAACAACAAATGTATCTCCAACGATTACGAAATTGCAGCCGAAGCAGAAAAGAAACCGAAAACTTACAAGGTACATGCGACTACAAATAAGCAAACATCCTTACTTGCAAACTGCAAACACTGAACAACAAACAAGGAATACAAAATGAAACTATGGCATCGAAACTTATTCCGAAACGATGAAATGCAGAATCACGGGTCGAATCGTGAGCAAAACAACAAAAAACAACAACCGAGAAACCAACGAAGAAGAACCACTCACCGAACCAGTAAACAATGTATCTAGCTTCACCGATTACGAGGATGAAACATACAATGGAAACACCTGACAAACCAACAAAGAAGAAGCAGTCACCGAACCAATAAACAATGTATGTAGCTTCAATGGCAGAACAAGGATGAAACATACAATGGCTATTGAACTGGCATGTACTCCGAGAACCGTATTTACATAAACATTTAAGACTCTTAGGCTATCTAAGGACCTCGCGGTATATAGACATTTAAGCTGTCAGGGGTGTTGGAGGACGTCGCGTCATATAAACATTTACGCTGTCAGGCCTATTGAGGCATCTCAGAATAAGTGTCAATAAATTTCAAGAAATATACAAAGCTTGGATATGAAAACATTTCAATATGCTTAGTACATATGAAAACTGACAGATATATTCGGATAGTAGAAAATGCTAATACAAACATTCAAACTAATGGTAGCATTAATCGACCTTCAAGCAATATATAGGAAAAATATATGATTAAAACATACTGTGTATGAGAAAAAGTTTGGATATATTGCCATATACTACATTGGGAATAGCGAAGTCGGCAATAAGACCTCCAATCTCTTAGCCAATCAGATCAATACATATATGTTATTTTTTCATATATAAAAATATATGCTTTTAATTCCATAGCTCCAACAATAGGTATTGTACAAATATTTCCAGTCAAAGGACAAACTAATTGTAATCAACGCTTTATCGATCGCTATAGTCCCTCTATGCCTACAACAGGGAAATACTTTTGAAATAACGTACAGTTTTAAACTTATACGATATTCTTGAATGAAAACTTTTTATATTATATTTACATTAAAGGAAGAGTGCATTATTGACTTTCTCGCTCTCTAAATACATTGGAGTTTGACTCCTTAACATGGTAAGGGAGGGAGATTCATTGAAGAAGCTAAAAAGAGTTACAATAATTTTTTTATTAAGGGAAGAATGACTTATTAACTTTCTTCCTCTGTGAATAAATTCAAGTTTGACTTGTTAATATAATATAAGGGAGATTAATTGAAAACACAATTTTTTTTTTAACAATTCAAATTTTATATTATTTTTTATTAAAAAATAATTCAAATTTTATATTTTTTTACATTAAAAAATAATGAATTATTGAATGTTTATGTTTGGACAAAATTGAAACCTTTATTAATAATCACAATCATATAACTAGCATAACTATATGATTTTGCTATCTTTCAAAATTAATGACTTTATATCAAGTACTTTTAATTATTTTAATTATGTAATTGTGATAGTGAATATTAAAAGATAATAGCATGTCAACCAAACAATGGTTTAAATCAACTAAGAATTGTAGTATTGAAATAGGAAAATGAGTTCAATAGTATAGGAGACTGAATCAAGACACCCAATGACACTGAATATATTTTCATAATAAATGTATTTTCTTATTATTATAAAATGGTCTTTGTTTCTCTTGCACTAAAGACATGGGTTTCATTCATTCACTTAAGTTGTGGTTGTGCTTCAAAACGTCTTTTTTTTATTTGAGATTCAGAACAAGAGCTGCTAAAAATACCCTCCCCTGTGTCTTTCATAGTCTTACAAGATAAAAAATAAGAGAAAGTTTGATTAGACTCTTGAGATTGAACCAATGAAGGTTTGATTTATTTATTTATTTGAGATTCAGAACAAGAGCTGCTAAAAATACCCTCCCTTGCGTCTTTCATAGTATTACAAGATAAGAGATAAGAGAAAGTTTGATTAGCCTCTTGAGACTGAACCAATGAAGGTTTGATTTCGGATCAAGTCCATATCATTGTGAGTGTTGAGAATGATATTTTTTCCTCTTTTGAAACGTGAGATGTTTAGCTTATGGTCATGTGTGCAACAATTTTTTTAGGAATATATGACCAACGACTAATTTCTTTATAAGAGAATTTCAATGAACTACTACAACTTTGATGGGGAATAAGTATTATCAATTTTTTTAATATTTTTTGAGGGATATATGGCCAAAGACTAATCTCTTTATAACAAAATTGCAATAAACTATGTGTTAGTCTTTATAAGAGAATTGCAATGAGCTACAACTTTGATGGAAATAAGCATTATCAATTTTTTTAATATTTTTTTTGAGGGATATATGGCCAAAGATTAATCTCTTTATAACAAAATTGCAATGAACTATGTGTTATGAAAATGACTTTGATGAGGAATAAGCATTATTATTGGGTTAATGAGAGCTTATATATATATATATATATATATATATATAAAAGAATTTCAATGAACTACAACTTTGATGGGGAATAAGCATTAACTTTGATGGGGAATAAGCATTATCATTTTTTTAAAAATATTTTTTTTAAGGATATATGACCAAAATCTAATCTCTTTATAACAAAATTGCAATAAACTATGTGTTATGAAAATGATATGTGTTATGAAAATGACTTTGATGAGGAATAAGCATTATCATTGGTTTGATGAGAGCTAATATGTGCATAATTTAATTTATGTAGAAAACCTATGTGATAATGTGTATAATGACAACCATATTTCAAATGGATTTACAAAAGTGTGTTTTTAGTGGCTTTTCGCTTATTCGTATACTTGAAATTTGTAGTTATTCCTTGTTCTAGAACTTCTCACTCATAAAAAAAAAGAGCTAAATATTCATATTGATCTTGCACTTTATCGATTCTTTGGTAACTTGTGCTTCATGTAGAAGTTTATTGAACTTGTTCAATATCACTCCTTGATTTTGACACAATTAAATTGATGTTGTGGACCTCTTAGCGATCTTAAAAAAACCTAACGCTTGTTTTGCAATATTGCGTGAGATTATGCACGAAGAAATATGGGAGTATCTTCTTCTTCGAGTAAAATAATGATAACATACATTGTATATGCAATAGATCTTTAAAAGAATCCAACAATTTAAACTAATGAGTTATATTTTGATGATAGTGTTTATACACGATATCAAATTGAAGTGAATCAAAAGGGAAAATGAATTGTTTCTTAGGGATATCTCCAAATGAAATTGGATTCAAAGGTTCCTTGAATTGATTTGTGAAACATTTTAGGGAACACTATGCATTATCAAGTTATTTATAAGTTTCAGGATGGATCAACAAACATTGCTTTAGGCATAACTTTGTCATCCAGTAACATATTGACATGATTCTTGTTAGGGACCTAACCCATCACGTAGGTAGAATAATATATTTCCATTTAATAAAGGTCAATATTAATAAGGTCTAGCAATAAGGAAGAATAAGTCCAATGTAAGAAGACCCAATAGAAGCTTCCGCTTCTAGAAGGATCTTCCTCTAGATGGTTCTTTTGATAGACATATTTAGTATAAATACGAGTCAAGGGTATGAGAACTTTTGTCTTGGATATTATTGTAATAGAGCTCTGCCCTGTTGGAGGTTTCCCCCTCGAAGAGGCAAGCAAACATTGCTCTCAGTAATCAAAGTGTTCTTTCTGGTATTATTCTGGCATCATTTTGGTATTATTGTGGTGTTGTTCTGGTTATATTGTTGTTCATATGCCATTTCTAGCTATTTATTTTTGTTCTGCATACTTTTATATCTGGAATATTACAAGTGGTATCAGAGCACCTTCCTCGACAAAAAATTGTGGGTTAATTTTTTCCAGGGTAGAGACGTATTCCGACGTCTTTAAGCTACAAATATCTGTCATTACGCACATAAACCCGTGGTTGGGGATTCATACACACAAGAAATACAATTGGTACTTAAGCGCACATCTGTTGGCCACCCTTGTAATCCCTGTTGGTACCCCTTCGAGTTGTAGTGCATCAGACAACATCTGTATACAGATCGGCCTAGATCTCCTGAAGCCCTCCATAGATAAACCGATCGACCGCCTGACTGCTATAGTGCCACCGAGAACAACACTCGGGAAGATACTCTCTAGTACCTAGGTAGTCGAGTAGTACGTCTAAGGGCACGATCTAGCCTCCTTAGTTGGTGCCCTGAGATATTGGGACAAGTACTACTGTTGGACCCTGCATGTATATCAGAGAGCTATAGCACAGGGCAAACCCGTGTCTATAGAACCCTTGAATACCTAACCCTTGGGACAGAAACAAAAACAGAACAAACAAGATCTATTGCGGCACAACCGTGTCTCCTGCATTCGAGTTGCAAAATTACTACACATTTCTTCTTGTTAAGAATTTGGGCATTTCATCACTGCAGTATTCAAATAAATCCTATTGGCACCATTATTTGAGACCTATTCCGTTGGATTTATCTCTTCGCCCTTATCGCGGTCATACCTATCATTTTTCAGCAATTTTTTTTGTGTGGACCCGATCCCCTTCCAACACCCTTATTTGGGATTTACCCCATTGGATTCCACTCATTTCCCTGATCGTTGTGATACACTTCACCCATAACCCATTTTATGTGTGGTCCCACCCGCCCCTTTTCGTGTTCCCTCATCATCATGGCCCATACCCATAGCCAAGACTTGGAAGATCGCTTCACTACCTTGCACCCTAATTTCACAGAAACCCAACAAGAAGTGCGACAGCTTAGTGCCAATATTGCCACCATCAATCAAAAGATGCATTCCTCCATCGTCGCCTCAATCGTGAAACTCAAACAAGAGCTCAAACAAGGCATTACTACCCATCTTGAATCTGTCACTATGATGATCTGCGCCAAGCTGCATATTCTTGTAGACCTTCCCTTATCTGACCCACCTTTGCATACTGAAGGTGAAACTTCCTCTCATTCCCATAATTTTCAGCTCCATCACTTTCAGCGTGACCTACGCCTTCCGTGTGTGGATGTGAACAAATTTGATGGATCGGATCCCACTAGCTGGGTAACTAAAATGGAACATTATTTCTATTTGTATGGCATTACAAATGAGTTGGCCAAACTACAATATATTGTTCTCCATCTAGATCAAGAACGTTGGCAATGGTGGAAATGGAGAAAAAATACCCGCCAAGGGTATGTGGCTTGGACACACTTTGCGGCAGAGCTTTATGAATGCTTTGACACCGACACCAACTATTTAGGCTGTTTGACAAAGTTGAAACAATCTGACACCGTGGAAGACTTTATAGTTGCTTTTGAGAGATTGGATTTTCATACAAAGGGCATGTCTGATGCTTTTTTCCGAGAATGTTTTATCAGTGGCCTCAAGGATGAGATTTGTGCTGATGTCCTCATGGCTCGGACTCAGAGTTGGGTGGACGCTACTAAAAGAGATAAGGAAACACAATAGGTTGTCTCTTCTCAAAACAAAAAACCCTCCTTTATTCCTCGCACTAAACCAGTAACTCCCACTCCTCCTTCTACTCCACTAAAGATCCAAAAATTGACCAGGGCCGAAATGGATGAACGCCAACTCAAAGGCCTTTGTTATAATTGTGATGACAAATATTTTCCCGGACACAAGTGTAAGGAACAAAATCTTTTTATGGCCATCTCGGAGGATGTTTCAGAAGAGGATGTTGAGGCTCCCCTTGTGTCTGTGTCACCTAAACCCACTGACATAACCCCTCCCTCAGACCCTCCCGAAGTAGAACCGGTCATTTCCCTAAATAATCTCACTGGCTTCTCTACTCCCCAAACCCTCAAGCTAATTGGTTACATCAAACATAGGAAGGTCATCATTCTTGTTGATAGTGGAAGAACCCATAATTTTATTCATCGCCACATTTCCCAAGAAACTAATTTCTATATCCGTGCAGTCAATAATTTCCAAATCATGTTTGCCAATGGTGGGTCCATGAAATGTGGAGGGCGTTGTGAAAATGTGCATCTCCAAATTGGTGAATACCACCTAAAATATCATATTTTTTTAATCAACATGGGTGGTTGTGACATTGTGTTGGGTGCATAATGGCAAAGGACTTTGGCTCCCATTCTCATGGATTTTAAGGAATTAACCATGCAATTTGACTAGGAGGGCCAACAATATAAGTTCCAAGGCATCATTGTCGGTTCCACAGAGATCATTAGTTCCCATTGCATGGAAAAGCTGCTCAAGAAAGGTCATTCTGGCATTATTTCCCAACTCCATGCCATACAAGCAACTGAGACACCCTCTATGCCGCAGGACCTCCAATCCATCCTCTCTAAACATGAAGTGTTTTTTTCCACTCCCTAGGGACTCCCTACTTCCCGTGGTGATCATGATCATTCCATTCCCCTTTGAAGCCTTCCTCCCAATATCTGTCCCTATTGTCACCCCTTTTCCCAAAAAAATGAAATTGAGAAAATGGTTCAAGAGATGCTCAACGCATGTGTTATTCGCCCTAGTACGAATCACTACTCTTCTCCTATGGTCATGGTCCTTAAGAAAGAAGGTTCTTGGCACATGTGTCCTGACTTCCACGCCCTCAACAAACTCACCATTAAAGACAACTTTCCCATTCCTGTCATTGATGACCTCTTTGATGAATTAAGTGGTGCCCAATTCTTTACTAAACTTGATCTTCATTATGGCTACCAC
Organism: Picea glauca; assembly: GCA_000966675.3. Taxonomy (NCBI): domain Eukaryota; kingdom Viridiplantae; phylum Streptophyta; class Pinopsida; order Pinales; family Pinaceae; genus Picea; species Picea glauca. Next base: position 19,945 of record JZKD02S2113649.1, on the reverse strand, counting down.
CGGATCCATATGAAAGAGGCAGATATTCCTAAGACTGCCTTTAGAACTCATGAGGGCCACTATGAGTTTTTGGTCATGCCCTTTGGCTTGTGTAATTCTCCCTCCACTTTCCAGATCCTCATGAATCATGTCTTCTGTCCTTTTCTCCGTCATTTTGTCTTAGTTTTCTTTGATAATATCCTCATCTACAACAAAACCTGGACAACCTATCTTGCTCATGTGGATCGAGTTCTCCATCTACTCTCTCAACACCAAATTTTCCTCAAACAATTTAAATTTTCTTTTGGCACCTCGAAAGTCGAGTACTTGGGTCATCTTGTTGGAAAGGCCGACGTTAGGGTGGATCCTAAAAAGATTGAAACTATGCAAGATTGGCCTCACCCAAAGACTCTCAAAATCTTGCGGGGATTTCTAGGTTTAACAGGTTATTATCACAAGTTTATTAATAATTATGGAAATATTGTGACACCTCTCACTACACTCCTTAAAAATAATTCTTTCACTTGGACTCCAACAACTGCTCAGGATTTTCAAACCTTGAAGATGGCCATGTGCACCACTCCAGTCCTAACCCTTCCTAATTTCACAAATATTTTTGTCCTGGAATGTGATGCTTCTGGGAAAGGAATTGGCGTTGTCCTTATGCAAGAGGGTTGGCCTTTGGTCATTACCAACAAACAATTGTCCGAGAGAAATTTGGCCAAATCAATCTATGAAAAGGAAATGTTGGCCATTCTGCATGCCATGGATCTTTGGCACCCTTATCTATTGGGGAAACACTTCCAAATTAAGACAGCTCATCAAAGCCTCAAGTATTTTCTGGAATAACACCTTTCCTCCCCCGAGCAACAAAAATGGGTGACTAATGTCTTTGGATATGATTATGATATCATTTACAAGAAAGGAAAAGACAATGTGGTGGCTGATGCACTTTCTAGAAAATATGAAGATGAAGGGTCTCTTTTTTATCTCTCTTTCATTGTACCAGATTGGCTCCAAGCTGTTTGCCAGGAATGGCTACACGATCCCAAAAGTTCACATCTGATACACCAATTGCAGTCCAATTCTCCAGTTTCCCCAGTGTACTATTGGATCAATGATGAGCTTCTATACAAAAGATGTTTTTATTTAACTAAACAATCAAAACTCAAATCCACGGTACTTTCTGAGCTTCATGCTACACCCACAACTGGGCACTCCAGGTTTACCAAAACCTATGACCGGGTCAAACATTCTTTTTTCTGGGAGGGTATGAAATAGGATGTTCATAATTTTGTGGTTGAATGTGATGTGTGTCAACACAACAAGGGAGAAATAATCAAATCTCCTGGCACACTACAATCGCTTCCGATTCCACCTGCTTTTTGGCGAGATATCTCTATAGATTTTATTGTAGGATTACCTAAATCGGGCAATAAATCAATCATCATGGTGGTAGTTGATCATCTTTCCAAGTATGCTCATTTTTGCACTCTTTAACACCCATTTACAACATCCATTGTGGCTCAAATTTTCATGGATCAGGTCTTCAAGCTTCATGGCATACGACATTATATTGTTTTTTATCGTGACCAAAATTTCACCAACAATTTTTGGCAAGAAATGTTTAAGATAGAAGGCACCCAATTGCATCTCAGCACATCTTATCATCCCCAGACGGGCTCAATGGTTACCACTAGTTGAATGGTGGTACAACACTTCGTACCATACAACTACACACATGACTCCTTTTGAAGCAGTGTATGGACAAACACCACATTCAGTTCTCTCATATTTTCCAGGTGTCTCAAAGGTCCAGGAGGTTGACCAAACGCTTACAGTTCGAGAGGCTATTCTCTGTACCCTTAAAGAGAATTTGGTCATGGCCCAGAATCGCATGAAGCAACAATAAGATTAAGGTTGCTCTGAATGTCAATTTGTAGAAGGGGATCAGGTGTTTCTTCGATTACAACCTTACAAGCAAAATTCCCTCAAGGCTGACCATTGTCAGAAACTGGTGCCCAAATTTTATGGTCCTTATACCGTTCTCAAGCATGTGGGACAGGTGGCCTATTAGTTAGCTTTGCCTAGTCATTCTAAGCTCTATCCTATTTTTCATGTTTCCTTCTTAAAGAACGTGATTGGAACTAAGTGCCAAACTCAAACCAACCTTCCCGAGTTGGACGAAGAAGGCTCCATTTGGCTACTAGCATGAGCGTTGACTGCGTCAACGAACCATCAAGGAAGTGTTAGTCCTGTGGAAAGATACAACTCCAGCAGATGCCATTTGGGAACCAACTACCATTCTGCAACAATTTCCCCATCTCAAGCTGTGATATCCCCCGATAGAGCCCGAGTTGTAGTTATGAATTGTAAACATGTTTGTTAGGATGGTGAGCTGAGTTATAATAAGCTAGGAGGCTTATGTGATGATTAGACCAGAGAGCCTAAGATGCTAGGGACAAGATCTTGCTTTGTATATGTAATTATGCATAATCATTAAAAATTATACATCATTGCGTGTAGACCCTCCACAAAGAAAGAGTTATGGGGCACTAAGCTCCACTAGGTGGGGAAGGGGTTAAGTGTCTAGGAATAGGGGCTAAGCTAGAGGGCTTACCTCTAAAGGAATAATATTGTATTATCATTTCCTAAAGACTAAGTTTTGACATAATCTGTGTTTTCCTAAGTTCCTAGGGGAAAGGGGGATGAGTGTTAAGTGGAGCTCATGCAGCTTCAGGGAGACATGTGTCAACCTGGGCGCATGCAATTTTAAGTGGGAAAGTCAGCTCATTGTCGGGGGATGGGATTGACGGGGCTCACAATTCAGGGATGGTCATGATCCTTCACCATTTGGTATGCACTCTCGTGGGGTTAGTCACCCTGGAAGTCCACCATACTTGCCACTGATGCACGTGCTAGTGTAACTTGCAGACACTGGAGTTGTCCTGTGTATTTCCTATGAAGCCCGACGAACTTGTATTTTTCCTGAGTCGTGTTGTGTCGTAGTGGTTGGCGGTTGTTGCCAATGTAATTTTGGCTAAGCTTGGTTTGTTTCCACTTTCGATGTCCATACCTGTTTTCTGTTGCTATCATCACCCGTGTGTTAATTGAATGTTGTTGTGGTATTGCTTAGGAGATGAATTGAAGAAGCAGGTTGTCAGGCCTGTGAGCAACTCTTTCAGGTGAGAGAGTTTGCTAGGAAGTGAGTTCTCCTGGAAGGGAGTCCCGTAGTAGCTACAGTACTCTGAGACTTCCGGTCCAACCTGTTGCTGAAGCCCAAGGTAAGGGAGGTGTATTAGACGATGGACTTGTATTACTGAAGGTGTACCCTCTTGCGGTGGAGAAGGCGTGTGGGGAATGAGGGTCTATGGGTTGTGGGTGTAAGTGGCTGCTGGGATAAAATATCCTTCCTGTTGTTCTATGCGACTTCCTTGTCGTCCTTTACAAGCCTAGGAATCCCCTTGCCCAGTGGAGTTTAGTCCCAGCTCAGGGGTGACCCACTGCAGAGCATGATGAGCAGCGTGGTCTATGGCTGGGAGGTTCGTGGAAGGTCTGCACGTAGTTGGTGGTATCCTATTAAAAGATAAGTACCACTTTTATGTTCATTTACATGATGTGTATTTGTATTGGCATTATAATTGATGAGTAATGCCTGTATATGTTGTTATTTTATGGGTTCTGCCTGTGATTACTGCATGTATGTTTTTACTTTTGTTTCCGCATTAGTCTGTGTATTAGCAGAATATGTTGTTTGTTTATGTTTATATTTATAAGCAGATGATAATATTTATTTTGACGAGATAACATGAACCGACCTGGGTGGCCGGGGATGTGACAAAATGGTATCAGAGCAGAGAAAAACAATGATTCAGTAGTTAGGTAGCGTTACCCGACAGGGGTTGGTGGCCGAGGATGTTACAAAATGGTATCAGATCCATGGTTTCGACACTGAGCCTGAATGGGCCATGTTAGTGGTTAACAAGACAAATATTTCAGAGTGAATTGTGTCAAGAAGAACAAATTTCAAACCTCAGAGCATTCCGAGTGCCAAGAGGTTACCTTGGCCGTGTTACGAAGCTCAGAAGGTGTAGCGGTATTATAAAACCATGACAGACATGATATTGGGACGTAGAGTAATGTGGGCCATTGGAATCTGTTAAGGAGAATGAGGAAAATTACTGATCGTTAGATTTGGAGAAAAGTGCAGGAGGGTTAATCTGCAAGTCCTTAAGAATTCGGGACTTTGGTGAAGTATGTGTTATAGAGCGGAAGAGGTCGAAGCCCCGAAGTCCCTGAAGTGGATCTACACCGTAGATCTAGGGAGAAGACCTCGACTATTGGATTGGGTTGAAGTTGGACCATAATCGTTGGATCAAGCCAAGGGTGGAAGCTACGACGCTGTATGAAGGACAAAGAACTCCTGAAGCTCCAAAGTCCGGAGTAATCCAGACCGTTCGTCAAAAGGGACACGTGTCAGCAGATTGGCTTGTTCGGTATTTCGACATCTGGGAGAATTAGTGTGTGCTAAGGCGAGAACTCTCGAAGACTGAAGCTCCAAAGCCCCGAAGAGCTGAAGTAGTGAGTCATGATGACATCACCTGGAGGTGACATGGACCTATCCTATATCTGCCACGTGCCCCCACCTGGATTGTGGACAATTGTACTATGTGGACCCAAAGGGTAAAGAAGTCTGAAAATTTGAAATTTGGGAGGCTGGAAGGAAGCGGTCGTAAAAAATTATGAAGCCTGAAATTTCGGAGTGACATGGCATGATGATGTCATCAAGAATGATGTGGACACATGGGATGTGTGCCATGTGTTAGTGGGTTTCAAACCCGTCAAATATTGAAATGCCATTTGGAATGTGACATGTGTCACCCATTTGATTGGGCCATGTGTCAGCCGCTAGTATTCTACCATGTGGAACTCTGTTTGAGCATGGTTAGTGGGCCCACACTAACATTGATCACCATACACCAAGATTGACAGCCAAGAGGCATTGCAGGGACCCAAGTTGCACGAGAGTTAATACCCCAAGGCGGTCCCACAATCCAAACCACGATATCACCGAGGGGTTACATGTCAATGTCAGAAGAATTGCGGGGCGAAAGGAGGGTTACTCCAAACCACCGATGCATGCCCCCACAAATTGAAAGGAATTAAGTGATGTGACATGATAGTGCTCGAACATCAAAACCCTGAGCCAATAAATGCGTGGCGATAGGAGACTAACGTCAGAGGAAGGAAACTTTGCAGGAAAACGAAACAGGTGGGCCACAAACCCCCGAAGCCCGAAGTGTCGAATGATGGACAACTGTCGATCTATTGAAGGACACACGACAAGTGGAGGTCTACACCAGAAGATCAAAACCCCTGAGAGAAAGGGGTTAGGAAATTCTAAAGCTCTGAAAGTTGGAGGCCCGAAGTCCCGAATAAGCACCATCGACCTAGCGTTGGGCCACAACCTGTGGTCACATGGGTTGGGGGTTGATAGAAAGGGGCTAGTGCCCGAAAATTATTGCAGAGTAGTGCAGAGATCAGAAAAAAAATATCTGCAAGGATTCTTGATTGATCGATAACTGTAGAATAAAATCTGAAACCTTTCCTTGAATCAGATTGATTTAGGAATACTGTGGAAATTGTTAAGGACTGATGGCCTGACAATTTTGATTGACTGCACATTGTTTTTGCAGAGTTAAACAAAAGATAAATCAGATAAGGATTAGCTCAGAGAAAATAGATCAACTACACAAGGAATGCATCAGATAAAAAGCACAAGTTTTAAAGGATCATATCTTTCTGCTCAAAGCTCAGAATTGAGCAAGGAAGCAGTCATTGGAAAGATCTTGGAAAGAGGATTCCAGGTGGAGAAATCCATCTGTGATACACGATAATGCATTAACCATAAGTTCATATGGAGATGCAAAGCATGGGAATAAGGAAGGTTTTATGGAATATGAAAGAGTTTAGAGACAAGATGTGGCGTCTCCAAAGATCAGTCCTACAGATTGGAGGTAGCACCTCCATTATTGCTAACAAAGTGCACAATGGAAGCATGGCATGAAGGTCATCAAATATGGTATGACAAAAGTTGAATATGAATGTCCGAAGGATAAATCAAATTGCTTCAAGAAATAAGTTTGTGTTAACTATCCAAGGTTACTCAGAGAACATGACTAGAAATATAATTGGGTCACAAAGGAATTGGATTAGAGGGATCCAAGTAATAGGGGAATACTGAAAATTAATATCAACATAATATGTGGTGGCAAGTATGCAAAGTAGATAAGGAAAAACTCTTGGATGGAGTCAAGTCCATGAACATCCTAAGATAATGGAAGAAGAAATCATGTGATATATATCAAGCTAATAGGAATGCATGTCAACACTCCAGGAAGGAAAGCTAGAATAGTAGAGGATTGTTGATGCAGTCCAACGGTGTGAAGGTATTTCCATAAGAGCATGGATATATCAAGTCAAGAATCATTTAAAAGTGAAGTGACTTCTAAAGAGAAATCAATAAGGAACCAAGAAGAAGAAAATGGTTCTAAGAATGGTTTTGAATGTAGAGGAGATGGTGTCTAACAAGAAGCCATCTTAAGTGACATAGAGACATAAGTGACAACCCAAAAGGTTGGAGGTATCAATTGAATCTATTACGGTAAGGTGAAAGAAGTACTTTCAGTTAATTCTATGTAGTTAGCAAAGGGGGCATATGTTCATCCTTACAGTCTGCTAGAGATTGGATAGGTAAGTCAAGATTGAAGACTTCTAGAATCAACAAGGAAAAGTTGCACATGGGAAATAAGTTGTTGAAATTGTGGTAGCGCTGCAGCAGTTGAATTAGGGTTGGTTGAACAACCATACACAGAAAACAAATTCTTTCATGTTGCAAGTGTTGTTGATGATGTTGCTACATATGGAAGGAAGCAACAACAACTTGAAGGTTGGTTAGGTTTGATAAAAGAAGCATGAAAGCTTCTACTGCCATCAACCATACAGGTAACATCAAATTTAATAATGGAAGTCGTGCATGTATGAGTTTTTATTACTCTTTTTGCATAAATGTTGAAGGGAATTTAGGTAAGAATTTCCTCAGCCAGAGTTATTTTATTAAATCACATGATTATATTATTTGAATGCATACCACTATATGTGGTAAAGGCTAGAGGCCTGTATTAATTCAAAGCTTTTTAGCTTCTGAATGCACATACTGACATAGTAGAATTTCATGTTAATTTGATTATGGGGTAACAACCAAAGAAATAAAAGATAAGAACTTGTTATAGGAATGAATACCAGTAAGCTAGTCATGTGTGAGACCAGGACATAGTTGGATATGGAAAGGTTATGAGCCACACAAGTACTAAAAGCTTCCTACCTTTAAATAAAACTTGGACTGCAACCTTTTTGCTAACACTAATGAACACCACATAATTATATTCTTGGTGTAGTGTTCGGGTCGAAAAGGAAGGCATCCAATTAACTGGGAAGACAATAGGAAGTGTGTGGAGAATGTGTCAACACATTGGCCAGAATTCCAACTTATGGATGGTGAGATACATGATTGAGATAAAGAGCATTATGTAATTCAATGCAAGGTGCACTGAATAAGTATGCATTGATAATTGCACGCGTGCATAGCAAGTGATATAATTGTGTACTAAATGCAATGGTTGAATGTGTTTTGCAAGTACATCCATATAGATTATTGCATGGAAATAATTGTTACTAACAACTGAAATGTTGTGAACTCATGAAGTTGAGGACATTTCAGGGAGGTGTTAGACATTGCAACAGGAAAGTTGCAAGTCAAGTAGTCACATGAGCATTGACTATAAGAAATTTTCTTGTTCAGAAAAAGAAGTAATGAACTTACATATATTACTGTGAACATGCATATGCATAGAATGATGAGTCATTCTATTTTATTAAATTGTTTGGAAATTGTGATTGAATTGCTAGGTGCAAGCAATTCTAATATCACTGCATAAGGTTTTGTACATATTGCAATTGAATTATGATGTACAAAAAATACTGAAAATTTGTTGGTTGTATGCAAGATGAAGAATTGCAGGAAAAATGGTATGCAGTTTGGTGCCTGTGGAAAACCACAAGGACGTCTGCATTCATAATATGGCAACAACCAAGAAGAATTACGAAATAGAATTTCATGTTTTGGGGGAAAAGTTGAATTCCCTTTTGAACTAAGTTTGAGTTCATAAATGAATTCTTTTATATTCTCTCGTGATAACTTCATGTGGGTGATGCAGATGAGATGATGTTGATTAAAGTTAGAATGTTGACTACAAAGAGTAGCTCGGGGAAGATGCTGATTGGAAATCTCTGAGGGCAGATGGAATTCCTGGAACCACAGTGCTCTGAGACTTCTAGTCCAGCCTGTTGCTGAAGCCCAAGGAAAGGGAGGTGTAGCAGCCCATGGACTGTGTGACAGAGAAGGTGTACACTCCTAGGGTGGGATAGGCATGTGGGGAATGAGAGACCGTTGGATTGGAGTGATGCTGAGGTTTGGTACCTTAGCCTAGACCATGTTTGTATGGATTGTGGACCGTGGCTATCTTGGGAATCCATTGCCCCAATGGAGTCATATCCCTGCTTAGGGGTGGAAGGTATTCTCAACCAAAAGATAAGTATCAATTCTCTATTCATTGTATGTTGTGTATCTTGTATACAAGTTATAATGTTATTAGAATTGCATGTATATACATGTATATATATTGCATATATGTTCTAATGTTGCTTCCGAATGAATAGGTGTATGAGCAGAGTGTTTATGTTTGTGGATCCATAGCCCTGCTAAGAGTTTATCAACAATGAGATCTAAGGTTGGGTGGAACGTCTTGGATCTATAGCCAGTTGATGCTTTTAATGATGTTTAATTGAAGCATGTAACAAGGAACAATGAGTTGAATGCTTTCCTGAAGCAACTCTATGGAATAGAGCAATTGAGTTTCAACTGCAGTATGAACACCCGAATTGGTGATTGAAAGTAGAGCACCAGGTGGATAATAGGCTTCCAATAGCTAAAGCTTGGATCTTTTTGAAGAATTTTTGAATTATATATGTATAAACAAGTTGCACTGAGGACAGTGCAAAAATAAGGGGAGGGGATTGTAATATTCCTCGGTAGAGCCCCAGTTGTAATTATGAATTGTAAACATGTTTGTTAGTCTGGTGAGCCGAGTTATAATAAGCTAGGAGGCTTATTTGATGATTAGGCCAGAGATCGTAGGATGTTAAGGCCAAGAGCCTGTTTTGTATATGTAATTATGCATAATCAGTAATAAAAATTATACATCATTGCGTGTAGACTCTCCACGAAGAAAGAGTTATGGGGGACTAAGCTCCACTAGGTGGGGAAGGGGCTAAGTGTCTAGGAATAGGGGCTAAGCTAGAGGGCTTACCTCTAAAGGAATAATATTATATTATTATTTCTTAAAGACTAAGTTTTGACATAATCTGTGTTGTCCTAAGTTCCTAGGGGAAAGGGAGATGAGTGTTAAGTGGAGCTCATGCAACTTCAGGGAGACATGTGTCAACCTCGACACATGAAATTTTAAGTGGGAAAGTCAACTCGTTGTCAGGGGATGGGATTGACGGGGCTCACGATTCGGGGAGGGTCACAATCCTTCACCATTCGGTCTACACTCTCGCGGGGTTAGTCACCCTGGAAGTCCGCCATACTCCCCACTGATGCACGTGCCAGTGTAACCTACAGACATTGGAGTTGTCCTGTGTATTTCCTGTGAAGCCCGACGAACTTGTATTTTTATTGAGTCGTGTTGTGTCGTAGTGGTTGGCAATTGTTGCCAATGCAATTTTGGCTAAGCTTGGGTTGTTGCCACTTTTGGTGTCCATACCCATTTTATGTTGCTGTCGTCACTTGTGTGTTAGCTGAATGTTGTTGTTGTATTACTTAGGAGATGAATTGAAGAAGAAGGTTGTCAGGCATGTGAGAAAATCTCCTAGGTGAGAGAGTTTGCTGGGAAGTGAGTTCTCCTGGAAGGGAGTCCCGTAGTAGCTACAATACTCTGAGACTTTCGGTCCATCCTGTTGTTGAAGCCCAAGGTAAAGGAGGTGTAGTAGTTGATGGACTTGTATTAGTGAAGGTGTACCCTCCTGGGGTGGAGCAAGTGTGTGGGGAATGAGGTTCTGTGGGTTGTGGGTGTAAGTGGCTCCTGGGATAAAATATCCTTCATGTTGTTCTGTGCGACTTCCTTATTGTCCTTGCCAAGCCTAAGAATACCCTTTCTTGGTGGAGTTTAGTCCTAGCTCGGGGGTGACCCACTCCTGAGCATGATGAGTAGCGTGGTCTATGGCTAGGAGGTTCGTGGAAGGTCTGCACGTTGTTGGTGGTCTCCTATTAAAAGATAAGTACCACTTTTATGTTCATTTACATGTTGTGTATTTGTATTGGCATTATAATTGATGAGTAATGCATGTATATGTTGTTATTTTATGGGTTCTGCCTGTGGTTACTGCATGTATGTTTTTACTGTTATTTCTGCATTAGTATGTGTATTAGCAGAATATGTTGTTTGTTTATGTTTATATTTAGAGGAAGATGATAATTGTTATTTCGACGAGATATCATGGCCCGACCTGGGTGGTCGGCGGTGTGACAAAATGGTATCAGAGTAGAGAAAAACAATGATTCAATCATTAGGTAGTGCTACCCGACAGGGGTTGGTGGTCGGGGATGTTACACAAGCCTTGAGGACAAGGTTGTTTTTAA
>JZKD02S2113638.1:35577-47166 GCA_000966675.3 Picea glauca | reverse complement strand
TCAAAATATTATATTGAGTCATATCATTATTATTTTAATCAAAATTTTCATTTATATTGGATCATATTATTATTATTTTAACCAAAATATAAATGTTTGATCATATTATTAAAGTTAGAAAAACTTTATTATAATAATTAAATTTTATATTTATATTTTGTCATATCATTATTACTTTAACCAGAATATAATTATTATTTAAACCAAAATTTATTTATATTTATTTATATCATTATTATTAAAGTAAAATTAAAAGAACTTTATTATAATAATTAAAATTTATATTTATATTTTGTCATATCATTATTATTTTAACCAAAATTTACATATAAGTAGTCATATCATTATTATTAAAGTAAAGTTGGAAAAACTTGTTTGTAAATAGAATTTTGTGAAAATGAGTAGATATTCCTTGATGCATTAAGGGAGTGAAAAAACTATAATAAGTTTAAATATTGTAAGGACAATTTTGAAGTGAACTTCATAATGCATGAGTTAAAAGGAGATTATTAATTCAATGGAAATGTTTGAAACCCGTAATATAAATGTTTATATTTTTAAAATATTTTATTTATTAAAATTTATATATTTTATAAAGCTTTGTAAAATTTGATTATATGATTAATAAAGTTATAATTTTGAGTTTAGATTAGCACACTTGTACAGTAAAAATTTGAGGTTCATTCAAGTTATTTATTTAAATGCGGTTTACATAGATATTAATTTATGTTAAACATTTAAATAAAAATAATTTCTTAATATAATTAGGTAAATGTAAAAAAGTAAACACAAATGCATTCATAAATACAAGGAAGTTATGAACAATAAATCACATTCATTTATTTAGAAAGAATGACGACCAAAAAAAAGTTTAAACCTATATATACAACCTTAGTTTCCCAAGTTAAAATTTCAAAAAGCATAAATCCTATAATATTTTATAGGAATATTCTAGGTGTTGTACTTTATAGGAATATACTAGGTGTTGAAAGGGTACTTCTTGTTGAAGATTACTAGTTGTTAAAGATAGTGCTACTATGTATAATGAATAAGTGTGTTTATCACGTAAAATGATTATGTTGTTATACCATAGTCCTCAAATTATATATCAAAGAAAGAGGGCATTGTGGTGGTAAAGTATATGAAGAGGATATTTTGTTGCTAGGACCATTGAATGAGTGTGGTTATCATGTGGTTTTAATTTTTTATATTAATTATATTGTGTTTTTTTTTTATATTAATTATATTTTGTTGTTAGATAAAATTTATTTAAAAAAAAAAAAAAATTCAAAAGATACAACATACACATACATTTATAATCTGCCACAACATACACATACATTTATAATCTGCCACAACATACATACATATACTTATAATCTACCTGCCAAGACATACAATGCTGCATATAATAGGTTGGATATTGCTAGCCAAACCTGTGGGCGAAGCATGTGCGGGCAATGTGGCAACCATGACAAAGTGAAAAGGGCCATCCAGTCAAATCAATTTCCGTTGCAAATTCCAAAAAATGGGCCATCCAGTCAAATCAATTTCCGTTGCAAATTCCAAAAATGGGTGATATTTGTTTTTATCAGACACTGCTTTTTTTTCAGTTTTATTGGAAATCGGCAGAAGCCATCATGTTGCCTGCTACTCAATGACCAAAAAGTCGGGTCGGGGATGACATTCCTTTCTCCGGGGAGGGATGGATGATGGAACATGCCAATACTTTATGAATATATGCAGCAACTCCTCTCCTTTCTCCGTTCTGTGGTAGAGTTCACAGTGGGTTGAACGAAATTATTGCGTGAGTATGCATCCATATCAATAGTTTTCTTTACATTATTTTTCACATATCTCAGGCCTCTATCAGACGGGATAGTAGTTACAGAATCCATTTGCTACTAATTCAACTCATAGGTAGAGGGGCGGGGAGAAATACTGCGTGTCCAGGACATAGAATTAGAAGTAAGTAGCATACCTGTTCAAAGGCTATTCCTGTATATGTGTATATGCTTTAGTTTGTTGCACCATTAGGAGTTATGACAGCCGTCACATCTTTTGACAGATTTTTTTAACTGCTGACTATGTTCAGCGTGAGGGATACGGATGGATTTGACAGCCGTCACATCTTTTGACAGATTTTTTTAACTGCTGACTATGTTCAGCGTGAGGGATACGGATGGATTTGGTGCCAAGTGCCATGAAGATATATGAAAGCGACACCATGAAGAAGGAATCCGATGCACAATGTAGTCGGTCTCCAATAAAATAATAAAAAGTTGGGCGGATTCAAACATCTTGTTATAATTCCAATTCCAAGTAGCAGTAAATTTATGGGCTTAATGTATTGTGTTCAAGGGGGTTTCTTAACTTCTTATGTTTCCTTATTGAAATTTCTGTCAAGTTTTTTCTTAGTTGTGTCTAAGTATTCTCTTGGAGTTAAGATATTCATATGGACCATTTTTATGGAATATAGGAATAGCCTAGTACTAACTAGACGTCAAAAAGTGGGAATGTTCTGAATTTTGATTTTGCTAAATTCTTTTGAACTCTTTGTATGGATTTTTTTTGGTCATTTTAGATTCTTTTCACTGCCATTATTTGGATTTTGGTGGGTTTTTCGATAAATGTTGGTTTTTCCGATCACCAATATATCTTCTTCATCGTTTTTTGATCACTTTGATTGCAATGTACTTTCTTCATTAACCTTTCCATTAATGGATTGAATCCTCGATTTGATTGCCCCTTTAATTTACCATTTACTACTTGTCATCTCACTGATCTCACTGCCTGGGATTCTGGCCCTCCTTTCGGACTTTAATTTCGCCTTTAACACTTTGGCTTGCTCTTTTTTAACATCGGAGTCCTATACCTCGATCGGGTTGCTATCCCTTTTGGCTTACCACCTGTCCCATTTTCCCCTGTGTATTGTCATTAACTCTCCTCTCTTTTCAAGGCAACTTAAATCTGTTTCGTGTTTAGATTTATCTCTCCTTTATGGAAAAAGAAAGGCGCGTGGGTTCTTCAGAGGTGGCAAAAAATCGAGGTGTCTCAACAATAATGTCTCATCAAAATTTACACAACCCTCGTTTCCCATTAACACATCCCCATCGTCATATGTGAATTTTCATGCAGATGATGCTGATGGCATATCACTCTCGAATGTATCACTATCTTAGAGGTGATTAAATGGTTTGTCGACCGATCTCCTTGCAAAGTCTCAAGAAATTAAGAATCATGGGAAAAAGGTGACAAAAGAAGGTGTAAACCTACCCAGCGGAGAGAAGGCAAAAGCCAGAAGGAAACAAAAGGCCTACAAAGTTAAAAATCTGGATTTAACTATGTCGATGGGAGCAGACATTGGACTGGACTATTTGGAGAAATTGGCGTCCAAAGTTCTAGTTGGTAGATTTGAATATGCTTCGCCAAATAGGAAAGAGATTGTTGAATGGATCGACAAGACTTGGAAGCCGATTTTGGGCTATGGTCCAAGATTTTTCACACTACTTCGCGGTTGGATATGTATACAATTCCTTAGTGTTTTGGATTCTCAAAAGATGTTGGACTCTACCTGGTTGTTTGGACAAGGGTCGATTGTCCTAAAGAGATGGCACTGGGAATTTCACCCTGACAGAGAACCCATTAAAATCAGGCACCTTTGGTTAAAATTACATGGTCTTCCACTTCAATTCTAGTATCGAGAAGCATTAAAAGCGATAGCAAACACGGTGGGTAGATTCATAACTGTGGATGAGGACAATTTCTTCTCATTAGAGAGGAAAATTGCCAAGGTCTTGATTGAGATAAACATTGAAGATGGCCTACCTGCTGAGATTAGGATAAATTGGGGTACTCATGTGTTTCATTAGCGACTGGATTATGTTAGAATCCCATTTCGATGCCTTAAGTGTCGGGTCACTGGTCATCTAAAATCTCATTGTCCAAATTATTATGGGAACTCAAAAGTGATGGAAGAACGAAACCCACTGAGGTCGATGCCGACTAAGCTAAAGGGTTCGGCCGTTGTTGATGATTCTTCCCCCTCCTTTTTGAATGATTATTCCTCCGTCTTGCTTGCGGGTAAGTCATATATTAACGATCCTTTTATTTCATCTCAAGGTGTTATTGATTCTATTGAGAAAATCGAACAATCACATATTCAAAGGACTGGAGGGAATCCAAAGGAGACTGTGGACCTGGCGGGTGCGAATAATATGTTATCTCCAAGCTTGTCTCTTAATGATTGTTCTTCCTTGAATGATAATACTACTATGGGATATCACTATTGACCCTCATTGAACATTGATTTTCCATCTTCTCCCAAGGAACACTTTTCGGAGTCGAAAACACCCCTATCTACTATCTTCCAACCTTTGAAGATTTTTCGACACACAATCGCCAAAAGAGGGGGTTATTCCTTTAAATTCTATACGTTGTGCCAATGTGACTATTAGACATAGGAAAAAACCTCTCAAATCTCCAGAGCCGAATCCTACCTCATTTGATGTATCCGTGCCTCTTCTGGATCGATTGGACCTTTTGTCGTCCACTACTACTGAACATGCGGCCCTTAGAGCTTAGAGGCCCTGCAACCAAATTTCTCGATGATTATCACATCTTTTAATATTAGAGGAGTAGGGGGGGACTCCAAATTTGCTACCCTCAAACGTGTTTTCCAAAAAATCCATCCTGACATTGTTTTTGTCCAAGAGACTATTTGTACTGATGAAAAGGCTTGCAAGATTTTCTTAAAACTCTTCCTCGGGTGGGAGGTTTGTGCCACTAGTGCACTGGGGCACTCAGGGGGACTTTGTTGTATCTGGAATCCAAAGGTGGCGTTATTTAAATCCTACAATACTTGTGCAGGTATCCTTCTGGAAGGCAGGATAAAAAGGATAAATGAGGTGGTATATCTTCTTAATTGCTACGCTCCTTGCGTAGATAGAAAGATTTTCTGGGATCGGGTTAAACACTACGATATTTTGTCTTGTAAGAACCTAATCATTGGAGGAGACCTCAATTTTACACCGAACTTAGGGGAATGTTGGGGACTAAATGCAAAGATGGATGCTTTGGCTGAATATTTTCTGGAGATCCTTACTCATTTCAAACTAACTGATATCTGCACGGGTAAACCATTTCCCACCTGGCGAAATGGTAGGAAAGGGGACGCCTGTATCAATAAGAGATTAGACCGATTCCTTGTCTCAGAACATCTTCTAGAGCATTGCCACAAGTATAGATCTTGGGTTAACCCTAATGTAGTCCTGGATCACTCTCCCATCTATTTACAATTAGACTCGGATCGCTCCTTCAAAAAATATCCATTCAAATTCAATGTTATTTGGTTAAAAGATCAAGATTTCTCTTAGCTAGTTCAGGATTTTTTGTCGAAGGATCTTGGGATGGAGGGGGAATCGGCTTCTCTCAGACTTTGTAGGAAGTTAGCGGAGCTCAAAATTCTTACGGTGACTTNAAGATTTTCTTAAAACTCTTCCCCGGGTGGGAGGTTTGTGCCACTAGTGCACTGGGGCTCTCAGGCGGACTTTGTTGTATCTGGAATCCAAAGGTGGCGTTATTTAAATCCTACAATACTTGTGCAAGTATCCTTCTGGAAGGCATGATAAAAAGGATAAATGAGGTGGTATATCTTCTTAATTGCTACGCTCCTTACGTAGATAGAAAGATTTTCTGGGATCAGGTTAAACACTACGATATTTTGTCTTGTAAGAACCTGATCATTGGAGGAGACCTCAATTTTACACCGAACTTAGGGGAATGTTGGGGACTAAATGCAAAGATGGATGCTTTGGCTGAATATTTTATGGAGATCCTTACTCATTTCAAACTAATTGATATCTGCACGGGTAAACCATTTCCCACCTGGCCAAATGGTAGGAAAGGGGACGCCTGTATCAATAAGAGATTAGACCGATTCCTTGTCTCAGAACATCTTCTAGAGCATTGCCACAAGTATAGATCTTGGGTTAACCCTGATGTAGTCCTGGATCACTCTCCCATCTATTTACAATTAGACTCGGATCGCTCCTTCAAAAAATATCCATTCAAATTCAATGTTATTTGGTTAAAAGATCGGGATTTCTCTTAGCTAGTTCAGGATTTTTTGTCGAAGGATCTTGGGATGGAGGGGGAATCGGCTTCTCTCAGACTTTGTAGGAAGTTAGCGGAGCTCAAAATTCTTACGGTGACTTGGGAAAAAAATAAAAAGAAGATTTTACATTCTGAATTAAATAAAATCGTAGAGGGTATTGAGGACCTTCTCCTCACTGAATCTATGGTTGGTCTTTCAGAGATACAAGTAAAGACATTAGCTCTGCTAGAAGCCTGAAAAGCTAGAATCCTGGCTATTCATGAAACCACTTGGAGACTTAAGAGCAGGGCATTGTGGATAAATGATGGAGATTTAAACGCAAAATATTTCCACTGTTTTGCTAACAACCGAAGAATTCAGAACACTATATGGGATATTAAAGGGGTAGATGATGTTTGGACCAGTGATCCAATGGAAATCCAGAGGGAGGGCATCAATTACTTTTCAGACATTTTCAAAAAACCTGTTGATTCAAATATAACTTAGATGTTAAAGGTAATAAATCTCTTCCCTCGATATTTTTCTGAGGAAGATGGGCAAGCCTTGTTCAAAGNTCTAGTTGGTAGATTTGAATATGCTTCGCCAAATAGGAAAGAGATTGTTGAATGGATCGACAAGACTTGGAAGCCGATTTTGGGCTATGGTCCAAGATTTTTCACACTACTTCGCGGTTGGATATGTATACAATTCCTTAGTGTTTTGGATTCTCAAAAGATGTTGGACTCTACCTGGTTGTTTGGACAAGGGTCGATTGTCCTAAAGAGATGGCACTGGGAATTTCACCCTGACAGAGAACCCATTAAAATCAGGCACCTTTGGTTAAAATTACATGGTCTTCCACTTCAATTCTAGTATCGAGAAGCATTAAAAGCGATAGCAAACACGGTGGGTAGATTCATAACTGTGGATGAGGACAATTTCTTCTCATTAGAGAGGAAAATTGCCAAGGTCTTGATTGAGATAAACATTGAAGATGGCCTACCTGCTGAGATTAGGATAAATTGGGGTACTCATGTGTTTCATTAGCGACTGGATTATGTTAGAATCCCATTTCGATGCCTTAAGTGTCGGGTCACTGGTCATCTAAAATCTCATTGTCCAAATTATTATGGGAACTCAAAAGTGATGGAAGAACGAAACCCACTGAGGTCGATGCCGACTAAGCTAAAGGGTTCGGCCGTTGTTGATGATTCTTCCCCCTCCTTTTTGAATGATTATTCCTCCGTCTTGCTTGCGGGTAAGTCATATATTAACGATCCTTTTATTTCATCTCAAGGTGTTATTGATTCTATTGAGAAAATCGAACAATCACATATTCAAAGGACTGGAGGGAATCCAAAGGAGACTGTGGACCTGGCGGGTGCGAATAATATGTTATCTCCAAGCTTGTCTCTTAATGATTGTTCTTCCTTGAATGATAATACTACTATGGGATATCACTATTGACCCTCATTGAACATTGATTTTCCATCTTCTCCCAAGGAACACTTTTCGGAGTCGAAAACACCCCTATCTACTATCTTCCAACCTTTGAAGATTTTTCGACACACAATCGCCAAAAGAGGGGGTTATTCCTTTAAATTCTATACGTTGTGCCAATGTGACTATTAGACATAGGAAAAAACCTCTCAAATCTCCAGAGCCGAATCCTACCTCATTTGATGTATCCGTGCCTCTTCTGGATCGATTGGACCTTTTGTCGTCCACTACTACTGAACATGCGGCCCTTAGAGCTTAGAGGCCCTGCAACCAAATTTCTCGATGATTATCACATCTTTTAATATTAGAGGAGTAGGGGGGGACTCCAAATTTGCTACCCTCAAACGTGTTTTCCAAAAAATCCATCCTGACATTGTTTTTGTCCAAGAGACTATTTGTACTGATGAAAAGGCTTGCAAGATTTTCTTAAAACTCTTCCTCGGGTGGGAGGTTTGTGCCACTAGTGCACTGGGGCACTCAGGGGGACTTTGTTGTATCTGGAATCCAAAGGTGGCGTTATTTAAATCCTACAATACTTGTGCAGGTATCCTTCTGGAAGGCAGGATAAAAAGGATAAATGAGGTGGTATATCTTCTTAATTGCTACGCTCCTTGCGTAGATAGAAAGATTTTCTGGGATCGGGTTAAACACTACGATATTTTGTCTTGTAAGAACCTAATCATTGGAGGAGACCTCAATTTTACACCGAACTTAGGGGAATGTTGGGGACTAAATGCAAAGATGGATGCTTTGGCTGAATATTTTCTGGAGATCCTTACTCATTTCAAACTAACTGATATCTGCACGGGTAAACCATTTCCCACCTGGCGAAATGGTAGGAAAGGGGACGCCTGTATCAATAAGAGATTAGACCGATTCCTTGTCTCAGAACATCTTCTAGAGCATTGCCACAAGTATAGATCTTGGGTTAACCCTAATGTAGTCCTGGATCACTCTCCCATCTATTTACAATTAGACTCGGATCGCTCCTTCAAAAAATATCCATTCAAATTCAATGTTATTTGGTTAAAAGATCAAGATTTCTCTTAGCTAGTTCAGGATTTTTTGTCGAAGGATCTTGGGATGGAGGGGGAATCGGCTTCTCTCAGACTTTGTAGGAAGTTAGCGGAGCTCAAAATTCTTACGGTGACTTGGGAAAAAAATAAAAAGAAGATTTTACATTCTGAATTAAATAAAATCGTAGAGGGTATTGAGGACCTTCTCCTCACTGAATCTATGGTTGGTCTTTCAGAGATACAAGTAAAGACATTAGCTCTGCTAGAAGCCTGAAAAGCTAGAATCCTGGCTATTCATGAAACCACTTGGAGACTTAAGAGCAGGGCATTGTGGATAAATGATGGAGATTTAAACGCAAAATATTTCGACTGTTTTGCTAACAACCGAAGGATTCAGAACACTATATGGGATATTAAAGGGGTAGATGATGTTTGGACCAGTGATCCAATGGAAATCCAGAGGGAGGGCATCAAATACTTTTCAGACATTTTCAAAAAACCTGTTGATTCAAATATAACTCAGATGTTAAAGGTAATAAATCTCTTCCCTCGATATTTTTCTGAGGAAGATGGGCAAGCCTTGTTCAAAGAGGTAACAACGGATGAAATTTTGGGGGTTTTGAAGGGATTCAAGAAAGATAAAAGTCTCGGACCGGATGGATGGCCGGTTGAATTTTACCTTGAATTCTTTGAGTTATTGAAAAATGATTTGGTGGAGATGATTGAAGAGATTAGGGTATCTGGAATTGTCCCTCCGGTTCTAAATGCTACCTTCATTGCCATCATTCCAAAAGTTGGGAAGCCGAAATCCTTTCAGGATTTCATACCTACTTCTTTGTGCAATCTCTATTATAAGATCATGATGAAGATTCTTGCTAACAAGCTTAAACCTATTATGACTTTGATGTTAAGCCCTGAACAGTTTGGATTTCTCAAGGACAGGAACATTATGGATGCGGTGGGTATCGCCCAAGAAAGGACTGCATACTATTAAAACAGAACAAAAAATGCCCTTATCCTTAAATTAGATATGGTCAAAGCATTTGATAGAATAGATTGGACATTTCTTAGATTGATCCTTTTACAGGTGGGTGTCCCCTTTCAGGTTACGAATTGGATTTTAGCCTGTGTATCTTCTGCAAATTTCTCTATTCTCGTAAATGGAAGTCCTTCTTGTTCATTTAAAGTTGGCAGAGGCATTCGACAAGGTTTCCCTTTATCACCTATACTCTTTCTTCTAGTCATTGAAGGTCTTAGTCTACTTATAAAAAAATCAACTGTTGATGGAAAATTTTCAAGATTAAAAATTTGTGTGGATCTCTTCCTCACACACTTATTATTTGTAGATGACATTCTCATATTTGGTACTGATAACATTTAGGAATGGTCGGAATTTTCATCTATCTCGCAGCTTTTTTGTGAAGCATCGGGGGTGCTTATAAGCTCCCTGAAATCTTCTTTCTTCTCATCTGGAGTTGTATTGGCTCATATTACTAATATTAAAGATTTCTTGCCTTATTCAGTTAAGAATTTGGATGTTGGTCTTAACTACTTGGGTTTCAAGTTAAAACCGACCAAATACTCCCACGATCACTGGATCTGGTTACTTGCTAGGATAAAGTACAAAATATATTCCTGGGGCTATAAGTATTTGTTGCTGGGCGGGAGGGTGTGCTTGATAAACTCGGTTCTCTGTGGTATACTTGTATTTTGGTGCTCCCTATTTTTTATGCTGGCCAACATTCTCATGGAAATGCGCAGGCTATTTTTCAAATTTTTCTAGGGTGGCTCAGTTGAAGTCTCTGGAAAATATCACCTGGCAAATTGGGAGACTCTATCCCTTCCAAAACTTGCAGGAGGTTGGGATATTAAAAATTTGGAATGGTTTAATATTTCTCTACTATTAAAAACGGTGTGGAGTGGAGCTAGATCGGATGGTTTATGGGGATTGGTCTAGAGAAAAAAGTATTTGGTGAACTTGTCTATTATAGAATGGATCGGGAATGACAAATATAAAAACTCTCATGGGTTTTCTATTTGGAACAAATTCACTAAATATTTTGAATGGATTGGTCAATCTTTAGCATGGTATATTGGACGTGGAAAGCAGGTCAGGGTTGGTGTGGATCCATTTGTGGGTGGGGATGACACATTTCGACTTCCACAAGAACTGATCACACATCTAAATTGTTTGGGTGTAAAGACTATTTATCAGTGTAGTGGATTTCCTCATTATCCCCCCAAAAAAATTGACTAGCTCTCTGGTGATACATTAGAACTTTGTAATGACTGGGCTTCGACGTGGAACACCTTTATTGATGGAATTCAGAACACAGGCACCAGACTGACTAGCGAACCTGATGACCTGATCTGGATTGAAAACAAATTTGGTATCGTTACTGTGGCTGATTTGTATAAAAAAAATTGTGTTTCCCATTTGTTTGATGAAGTCCCCTAGTGGTGCAGAATTATTTGGAAGCTCAAAATCCCTCCTAGAATTCAGTACTTTGGATGGTTGGTTCTAAAAACAATATTTTAACTTAGCAAAATCTCAAAAAGCGGGGTTGGAGTGGACCCGGGATTTGCACTCTTTGCAAATTGAATGAGGAGAACTGTCTCCACATCTTTGGGGACTATATTTTTCTATATCTGTGTGGCAGAAATGTTGTTCATTGCTAAATATCAAACTTTTAAATTGGGATGGTGATTTAAATTCAAAATTAAAATGCTAGATCAGGTACTGTAAGGATTATGTTGCACTTTCTATCTTCTGCTGGTGGTCTATTTGGAGGGCACGGAACCTGTGTATTTTTGAAGGAGAGATGCCAATGGTTGATAAGGTGGTGGGTCATGTTATCCCCGATTTTTAGGGATAACTAGGAGTTCATGTCTTGAGGCCCACAGGTCCTAGACATGGAGTACCGAGAGCAGGATTGACCTAAGCATGGCCCTGGAGGGCCCATCTTTCTTCTTCTTCAT
>JZKD02S2113638.1:19041-35567 GCA_000966675.3 Picea glauca | reverse complement strand
AAGTCACCGTAAGAATTTTGAGCTCCGCTAACTTCCTACAAAGTCTGAGAGAAGCCGATTCCCCCTCCATCCCAAGATCCTTCGACAAAAAATCCTGAACTAGCTAAGAGAAATCTTGATCTTTTAACCAAATAACATTGAATTTGAATGGATATTTTTTGAAGGAGCGATCCGAGTCTAATTGTAAATAGATGGGAGAGTGATCCAGGACTACATTAGGGTTAACCCAAGATCTATACTTGTGGCAATGCTCTAGAAGATGTTCTGAGACAAGGAATCGGTCTAATCTCTTATTGATACAGGCGTCCCCTTTCCTACCATTTCGCCAGGTGGGAAATGGTTTACCCGTGCAGATATCAGTTAGTTTGAAATGAGTAAGGATCTCCAGAAAATATTCAGCCAAAGCATCCATCTTTGCATTTAGTCCCCAACATTCCCCTAAGTTCGGTGTAAAATTGAGGTCTCCTCCAATGATTAGGTTCTTACAAGACAAAATATCGTAGTGTTTAACCCGATCCCAGAAAATCTTTCTATCTACGCAAGGAGCGTAGCAATTAAGAAGATATACCACCTCATTTATCCTTTTTATCCTGCCTTCCAGAAGGATACCTGCACAAGTATTGTAGGATTTAAATAACGCCACCTTTGGATTCCAGATACAACAAAGTCCCCCTGAGTGCCCCAGTGCACTAGTGGCACAAACCTCCCACCCGAGGAAGAGTTTTAAGAAAATCTTGCAAGCCTTTTCATCAGTACAAATAGTCTCTTGGACAAAAACAATGTCAGGATGGATTTTTTGGAAAACACGTTTGAGGGTAGCAAATTTGGAGTCCCCCCCTACTCCTCTAATATTAAAAGATGTGATAATCATCGAGAAATTTGGTTGCAGGGCCTCTAAGCTCTAAGGGCCGCATGTTCAGTAGTAGTGGACGACAAAAGGTCCAATCGATCCAGAAGAGGCACGGATACATCAAATGAGGTAGGATTCGGCTCTGGAGATTTGAGAGGTTTTTTCCTATGTCTAATAGTCACATTGGCACAACGTATAGAATTTAAAGGAATAACCCCCTCTTTTGGCGATTGTGTGTCGAAAAATCTTCAAAGGTTGGAAGATAGTAGATAGGGGTGTTTTCGACTCCGAAAAGTGTTCCTTGGGAGAAGATGGAAAATCAATGTTCAATGAGGGTCAATAGTGATATCCCATAGTAGTATTATCATTCAAGGAAGAACAATCATTAAGAGACAAGCTTGGAGATAACATATTATTCGCACCCGCCAGGTCCACAGTCTCCTTTGGATTCCCTCCAGTCCTTTGAATATGTGATTGTTCGATTTTCTCAATAGAATCAATAACACCTTGAGATGAAATAAAAGGATCGTTAATATATGACTTACCCGCAAGCAAGACGGAGGAATAATCATTCAAAAAGGAGGGGGAAGAATCATCAACAACGGCCGAACCCTTTAGCTTAGTCGGCATCGACCTCAGTGGGTTTCGTTCTTCCATCACTTTTGAGTTCCCATAATAATTTGGACAATGAGATTTTAGATGACCAGTGACCCGACACTTAAGGCATCGAAATGGGATTCTAACATAATCCAGTCGCTAATGAAACACATGAGTACCCCAATTTATCCTAATCTCAGCAGGTAGGCCATCTTCAATGTTTATCTCAATCAAGACCTTGGCAATTTTCCTCTCTAATGAGAAGAAATTGTCCTCATCCACAGTTATGAATCTACCCACCGTGTTTGCTATCGCTTTTAATGCTTCTCGATACTAGAATTGAAGTGGAAGACCATGTAATTTTAACCAAAGGTGCCTGATTTTAATGGGTTCTCTGTCAGGGTGAAATTCCCAGTGCCATCTCTTTAGGACAATCGACCCTTGTCCAAACAACCAGGTAGAGTCCAACATCTTTTGAGAATCCAAAACACTAAGGAATTGTATACATATCCAACCGCGAAGTAGTGTGAAAAATCTTGGACCATAGCCCAAAATCGGCTTCCAAGTCTTGTCGATCCATTCAACAATCTCTTTCCTATTTGGCGAAGCATATTCAAATCTACCAACTAGAGCTTTGGACGCCAATTTCTCCAAACAGTCCAGTCCAATGTCTGCTCCCATCGACATAGTTAAATCCAGATTTTTAACTTTGTAGGCCTTTTGTTTCCTTCTGGCTTTTGCCTTCTCTCCGCTGGGCAGGTTTACACCTTCTTCTATCACCTTTTTTCCATGATTCTTAATTTCTTGAGACTTTGCAAGGAGGTCGGTCGACAAACCATTTAATCACCTCTAAGAGAGTGATACATTCGAGAGTGATATGCCATCAGCATCATCTGCATGAAAATTCACATATGACGATGGGGATGTGTTAATGGGAAACGAGGGTTGTGTAAATTTCGATGAGACATTATTGTTGAGACACCTCGATTTTTTGCCACCTCTGAAGAACCCACGCGCCTTTCTTTTTCCATAAAGGAGAGATAAATCTAAACACGAAACAGATTTAAGTCGCCTTGAAAAGAGAGGAGAGTTAATGACAATACACAGGGAAAAATGGGACAGGTGGTAAGCCAAAAGGGATAGCAACCCGATCGAGGTATAGGACTCCGATGTTAAAAAAGAGCGAGCCAAAGTGTTAAAGGCGAAATTAAAGTCCGAAAGGAGGGCCAGAATCCCAAGCAGTGAGATGACAAGTAGTAAATGGTAAATTAAAGGGGCATCAAATCGAGGATTCAATCCATTAATGGAAAGGTTAATGAAGAAAGTACATTGCAATCAAAGTGATCAGAAAACAATGAAGAAGATATATCGGTGATCGGAAAAACCAACATTTATCGAAAAACCCACCAAGATCCAAATAATGACAGTGAAAAGAATCTAAATTGACCAAAAAAATCCATACAAAGAGTTCAAAAGAATTTAGCAAAATCAAAATTCAGAACATTCCCACTTTTTGACGTCTAGTTAGTACTAGGCTATTCCTATATTCCATCAAAACGGTCCATATGAATAGCTTAACTCCAAGAGAATACTTAGACACAACTAAGAAAAAACTTGACAGAAATTTCAATAAGGAAACATAAGAAGGTAAGAAACCCCCTTGAACACAATACATTAAGCCCATAAATTTACTGCTACTTGGAATTGGAATTATAACAAGATGTTTGAATCCGCCCAACTTTTTATTATTTTATTGGAGACCGACTACATTGTGCATCGGATTCCTTCTTCATGGTGTCGCTTTCATATATCTTCATGGCACTTGGCACCAAATCCATCCGTATCCCTCACGCTGAACATAGTCAGCAGTTAAAAAAATCTGTCAAAAGATGTGACGGCTGTCAAATCCATCCGTATCCCTCACGCTGAACATAGTCAGCAGTTAAAAAAATCTGTCAAAAGATGTGACGGCTGTCATAACTCCTAATGGTGCAGGGAAGGCAGTAATATAATGGTGCAGGGAAGTCGAGCAATATACAGCATGCTGCTGTGGGAGGTGTTTTATATATATATATATATATATATATATATATATATATTTATCACTTGAATATATATATTAGGTTATATCTAATTTTGTGTATATACGATTTGTCTTAGCATTTAATGCTGTGCAACAGACTGTATATTGTTAACTTAGTAAAAATATTATATTCAACTGGGTAATGGTGGAATATATTTTTATTTAACATTATTTATTGAGAAAAAAAGAACACAACATTTAATATGAATATCACTTTAGTATATACATCAAGGTATATCTAAAGTGATATATATACTATTTGTCTCAATATTCAATACTGTGCCGCAGGCAGGCTGTATATTTACGTAGAAAGGCGTACACCTATTGATAATGAACACAATTAATCAGCTTTTAATCTAAAATTCTAATCTGATGGTTAACAATTGAAGATGCTGGCATATTCTTAGTCGTCCTCCCAAATCAATGAATGTGATTTACTCTTCATAACTTCCTTGTATTTCTGAATGCATCCGTTAACCTGTTTACTTTTTAACATTTACCTAATCATATTAAGAAATTACTGTAGCACTATATGATTGCCACGTTTAAATGATTAACCTTTCAGACTACCATTTAGATTTCCTCAACTGTCCGTTTCATTTTCTGGCTACCTATGCGTTTCATTTTCGCCACGGATTTCAGCTGTCCGCCCTTTAGCTGTTCTCAGCCTCGAGTTTGCGGTACTAACTCATTAAAAATATTCTATACCCAGTAGAGATATTCTATTCCACTAGGTAATGGTGGAATATACTTTGATTTGACATTATTTATTGAGAAAAACGGTCTTTCAGTTTCACTAAACCTTTTTTTTCCAGGAAGCTGTGGAAGGTAATAACTTTGTACCCAGTGATGGAATTTGAGGGGCAAATTGCTCGTCATATTTACCCGTCAAATACGGTTAGAAATTTTGTGTAACTGTCAAACTTCTAAGTTAAAACGGGTAAAATGGGTACGAGAGGATTCGAAATCATCAAATTTGACTGTCTTTCCATTTTTGAAATTCGAACCCTGCTTGTACCTATGGCGATGTGCGAATAGCTTTACACAAAATTTTGATTTCTACTGTTTTCCGAGTAAGTGAAAGTCTGGCATCACCTTGTACAGAAAATTTCAAATGTTTTGTATTTTTTTACCGAGGGTCTCATTTTTGGGAATAGGACAATTTTAACGATTTGATTTGAGAGCTGGTTTGAAAAAAGTTCACACAAGTTAACAGGGTTGATACAGCATTCATGGTAACTCATAAGATTGAAACTGAATATTGACTTTACTAACTGATCTCCAAATTTAATACCTACACAGAATTTCAAATGTTTTGTATCTTTGGGTAAAAGTGAAAGTCCAACGACTAAAGACATGAGTGGTGGCAGCAGGTGCATCATCACGCACAGTACAGGAAACATAATAATAATTACTCATTTCATGGTCAGGAATTACTGTTGGAATTTGAGAGGCAAAATTAGCCTGTGATAGAGTGTTTTCATCATATCGCTCTGTTAGGTTTTTGATACAGTGTTTTCATCATATCGCTCTGTTCGTTTTTTCTTAATTCAATCCAAAAATTGGGTTGGAATTTTCAGTTTGATAAAAAAATTGGGATGGAATTTTCAGTTTGATACAAAACTGCGATTTCAGTCACTAATTACATTACTTTAATCTACCCAAATATTTAAAATTGTTATTTTAACTGTACAAACTACAATTTCAAACTCGAACAAAAAGATAGGAGTGTCATCTTGTATATCAAACTCTAACGATACAAGATACGAATAAACTCGTATCGGAGATTGAGCAGAAATAAATCTCAAATTCGAACAAAAATATTGGAGTGTCATCTTGGAGAAAAAAATGTAAAGCTCGATGACGGAGGAGTGATGTGGTTACCTCGCCCTTGAGCTCTGGGTTTTTTGGATTGGTGAGTAACACGGCTTCTGGATATGCGAGGGTTCGGCATCTTGCAGGCGATCGATCGTCCTCCATTGGCATCACTCGCTGTTTGTTGTCAGCTATTGCCATATACTCAAATCTGTACCCACACGACACCTCACCTGTTTCAATAAAAGAAGTGAAATTTGAATTTTGGAAAAGTTAAAAAGGGAAAATTGCAGAACTTTACTTGTCCTTGCGCAACCTAAACACCATGCGTATCTTGACAAGATCGCAGTCAGGGAATCCGGTAGGCCTCTCGTAAATGGCATACACATAGAAACCTGAATATCCACTCAGTAAAACATACCTGCATCATGATGAAAGAAACCATAGGTAATCCAGTGTGCCAATACAATTCCTTTAAGTCTTAAATAATTTTTTTTAAAGAATATATTGTTCTTGTTCGGGAATTTACGAGCAATTTAGACATTCAATACAAGGAAAATTTAGAAATTCAATAAAAATTTACTAGCCATTTAGACATTCAATACAAAGAAAATTTAGAAATTCCATAAGACATGCAACAGAGACAGTCGAGAAAATCAACCAGCAGATCGAACCAAGCCACCAGTCTGAATGCTAAATAATTTTACCTACCTTATGTCTATATTCAAGGGAATTTGTGTGGTGCCCTGTAATGAAGGGTCCCAATTTCGAACGAATGATACTTCGACCTGGTCCTCTGTCTCTGCCGCCACACTAAATTCGCTTCCCTCAATCCTGCACTCATAGATTTTTGAAGTTCTAATTACCATTTCCATGACCGGGCAGCTTGTTCATTAACAATTTTAGTTCAATACTGCAACTCACGAATCAGATAGCAGTGGACCTCCTGGTTCGCTCCAGTTGAGATCCCAGTACCTGCATTTACATTGGTTTAAGGAAGACATTAATACGCAATATAACTCCTTAATTAAGAGAAAATCCAGTCGAAATAACAAGTTTTTGGGATCTGTTGACACTCATGGACATACCCTCTGTGAGATTCCAAATTCAGAGTCTCCATCATGTTGTCTATGCCGCCATATTCAATTCCAGTTACAGTTCCTTGAGGTTTCGATAAAGTGACCTTCACAATACCATTGTCCAGAACCACCTGTTGAAAACCAACCAAAATCTCTGCTTCATAATTCAACCAATGAAATGCAAATGTAGATAATCTGTGGAAATGCAAATGTAGATAATCAGTGTAATAGGCAGAAAACTAGGGGATTACGTGGCTGGTGTAAATACTCAAATTCACATTGCTCGGTTCCATCTTCACCTAAATATCAGTGCAGTTATCTAAACTGCAAAAAATCAACATAAACAAGGAGTCTTAACAAAATCTTCAAATCGATATAAGAAACACAAAAAATTGCGTATTCCCACGATATTCCATGCTTGGCTCGATGCAGACTATTAACTGTATAATAGCTCGGTATTCTCCTGTGGTTTGGACTTTAAGCTGGGAGCGCAATATATCTCCAAACCGTTGCAGATTAGATTACATTGCAAAATGTTAGCTACAACAAACTAAAGCATATACACATATAGGAATAGCCTTTGAACAGGTATGCTACTTACTTCTAATACTATGTCCTGGACACGCAGTATTCCTCCCCGCCCTTCTACCTATGAGCTGAATTAGTAGCAAATGGATTCTGTAACTACTATCCCGTCTGATAGAGGCCTGAGATTTGTGAAAAATAATGTAAAGAAAACTATTGATATGGATGTATACTCACGCAATAATTTCGTTCAACCCACTGCGAACTCTACCACAGAACGGAGAAAGGAGAGGAGTTGCTGCATATATTCATAAAGTATTGGCATGTTCCATCATCCATCCCTTACCACAGAACGGAGAAAGGAGAGGAGTTGCAGCATATATTCATAAAGTATTGGCATGTTCCATCATCCATCCCTCCCCGGAGAAAGGAATGTCATCCCCGACCCGACTTTTTGGTCATTGAGTAGCAGGCAACATCATGGCTTCCATGTTGATGCACGTTGCGTGAGCAGAGTCCGCCGATTTCCAATAAAACTGAAAAAAAACAGTGTCTGATAAAAACAAATATCACCCATTTTTTGGAATTTGCAACGGAAATTGATTTGACAGGATGGGCCTTTTTCACTTTGCCATGGTTGCCACATTGCCCCCACATGCTTCGCGCACAGTTTTGGTTAGCAATATTCAACCTATTATTATCCAGCGTTATATGTTGTGGTAGGTAGATTATAAGTATATGTATGTATGTTATGGTAGATTATAAATGTATGTGTATGTTGTGGTAGATGGCTTATAATTAATAGGATCTGAATTTGTATTGCATCTTTTGCAAGAAAAAAAAAAAAAAAAAATTTAAATAAACTTTATCTAAGAATAAAATATAATTAATATATAAAATTAAAACCACATAATAACCACACTCATTCAATGACACTCATTCAATGGTCCTAACAACAAAATATCCTCTTCATATACTTTACCACCACAATGCCCTCTTTCTTTGATATATAATTTGAGGACTATGGTATAACAACATAATCATTTTACATGATAAACACACTTATTCATTATACATAGTAGCACTATCTTTAACAACTAGTAATCATCAACAAGAAGTACCCTTTCAACACCTAGTATATTCCTAAAAAGTACAACACCTAGAATATTTCTATAAAGTATTATAGGATTTATGCTTTTCGAAATTTCAACTAAGGTTGGGAAACTAAGGTTGTATATATGGGTTTAAATTTTTTTTGGTCGTTACTTTAAAAAGTGTTTAAATTTTTTAGTACATCTATTGAAAATGGGTACAATTAATAGTCTTTTAATCTAAAATCTTAATATGATGGTTAACAATTAAATGTTCATAATTTCTTTGCATTTATGAATGCATCACTGTTTACTTTTTCACATTTACCTAATCATATTAAGAAATTCCTGTAAGACCATATGATTACCACAAATTTTTAGTGTATCACTGTGCTAATCTAAACTCAAAATTATAACTTTATTAATCATATAATCAAATTTTACAAAGTTTTATAAATTATATAAATTTTAATAAATAAAATATTTTAAAAATATAAACATTTATATTACGGTTTTCAAACATTTCCATTGAATTAATAATTTCCTTTTAACCATGCATTATGAAGTTCACTTCAAAATTGTCCTTACAATATTTAAACTTATTATAAAATTTTCACTACCTTAATGCATCAAGCAATATCTACTCATTTTCACAAAATTCTATTTACAAACAAGGTTTTCCAACTTTACTTTAATAATAATGATATGACTACATATAAATGTAAATTTTGGTTAAAATAATAATTATATAACAAAATATAAATGTAAATTTTAATTATTATAATAAAGTTATTTTAATTTTACTTTAATAATAATGATATGACCTAATATAAATGTAAATTTTGGTTAAAATAATATCATTTATATTTTGGTTAAAATAATAATGATATGATAAAATATAAATATAAATTTTAATTATTATAATAAAGTTTTTCTAACTTTACTTTAATAATAATGATATTAACAAACATTTATATTTTGGTTAAAATAATAATAATATAATCCAATATAAATGAAAATTTTGATTAAAATAATAATGATATGACTCAATATAATATTTTGATTAAAATAATAATAATATAATCCAATATAAATGAAAATTTTGATTAAAATAATAATGATATGACCCAATATAAATATCTACTTGATAAGATGAGAAGGCTTTTGTTATATGTGTAATTTTAGATATATGATTTCTTCATAGTTTAGCCAATGTTTTTCATGTTAGAAAACAATGATAATAATGTTTTTCATAGTAATTTAAATTTAAAGTAATTAAATAAGTTTAATACATTTTAAATTTTTAAAATTAGATATTTATTTCTAAATTAAATAATTATTTATTATTTTTAGTTAAGAATTATGAAAATCCTTGTGATTTGTTTTTCTAAAAAAAAAACTTAGCTTCTATTAGTGAAAGAGAAGTTACATTCTCAGGCGTTGTAGTGTTAGGAAAAAAAAAGTCTAAACTAGGAGATATACTCTTCTAATTTTAGACAATTTCCCCAAAAAAAACTAAACACAACATTAAAATAGAATAACTAAAACCTCTAGCTACAACTACAAATAAAAAAATAAAAATAAAAAAAGTTTCTTTGAAAAGAATCTCTTTAAATCGATTTTCCTCAAGAATAAGAAAAATTACAAAACTTCCAAGGCTAATTTTGATAAATAGTCTTCCTGTGAATTGTGTTCTCTAAAATGTTATATAATTGATTTGTATTATAATAATAATATAAAATAAATAAATAAATAGTTATATCATGAAAATTGTGGTAAAATTGTGGTAATATGATATAACATTGAAGTCAATATCTTGATAATTCTCCTCAAGAATAAGAAAATTTACAAAACTTCAGGCTAATTTTGATAAATAGTCTTCCTTTGAATTGTGTTCTCTAAAATGTTATATAATTGATTTGTATTATAATAATAATATAAAATAAATAAATAAATAGTTATATCATGAAAATTGTGGTAATATGATATAACATTGAAGTCAATATCCTAATATTTTAATGTGATATGATATTGAATTCAATTTTTTAATTTGGAATGTGATGTATAATATTGTGGCCATTCATAATGTCACAATGTGACATAATATTGCAGTCATCTATAAAACCTCAATTTCAT
Organism: Picea glauca; assembly: GCA_000966675.3. Taxonomy (NCBI): domain Eukaryota; kingdom Viridiplantae; phylum Streptophyta; class Pinopsida; order Pinales; family Pinaceae; genus Picea; species Picea glauca. The sequence goes on along the minus strand of JZKD02S2113638.1, from coordinate 25,391 downwards.
TAAATTTGGATTAATTACGTAGAATCTAGACTAAAAATTTGTGAATTTCAATTTTGGAAGTACTAATATCAGTCTTTCTAAAATGCAAAAGTGAGTTCTAAAAGAGACAATATTAGATTCCAAAAGTGTGGTTTTTTATTTCGAAAGTGTGAATTTTGAATAATTTCAAACCCAAAAAGTGTGATCTTCAATTCCAAAAGCATCAATATCTAATTGCTACGATGTGTATTTAGATTTCACTATTTTGATTTTTTTTTAATATGTATATAATATCTAAATCCACGATTCATATGTAGTTGTCAATATATTATTTTTGTATGTGCATGCATAATATCACTATGAAACCCATTGCTAAATATATCAATATTAAAGACACTACTACATATGTTGTAGAAGTCTGATGGGGAGTTTCGACGGTATGGGTAAAATCGACCATACCGTTGGACATTACTGAGTAATTATCAAAATTTCATTATTTTTTTTCTTGGTGCCCCAACATTCGTCGTCCTTTTGACAGAGTCCAACCGTCATCGAAATTCTAAATCCTATTTGATGGTTAGCAATAAACATGTCATGCAAACCACAAGGGCCACGTGGCACCCCATCATCAAACGAAGATCATGTATGCACGCTTATAAAACCACAAGCTATAAAAACTTACTTGAGGACCTGTAAATACATGTAAAGTTAATTATGATTGACTTATGTAACCTCCCTATGGATCGAGGTTGTCCCCACAAGGATCATATAAGTATATAGGTGTTGTCTAAACTTCTAGGTTTTTGCATTTTTTGTCTGTATAAAGTGATATAAAGGTTGTTAGTAGAGTGATAGGAAAGGAAAGGCTTGTCAGAGAGACATTAGGAGGAATCTTCGAAGAGAAAAAAAGGTGTGGGATCTGTATTTCAATTTTCCCAGTTTTGTAAGGGAGACTATAACTGTGATGTTTCCATGTAAATATCTTACGATTTTGACGAATTAATGGAAGATTAGAACCGTTTTGACTCATACTTTTCTTATATGTGATGCTTGTTGTGATGTTTAGTGTTTACCTACAATCTATAAAAGATATTTAATGCACCTTTATAATAATGTATGAATCTACCTACAGGAAATTTAGAACGTATGGCTAAGAGGGGGAAATTGAAGGAAGGTTAGTTCTAAGCTATGGAAGGGGAACTAGGGCACCAATGAAGGATCATATCCTGTCACTGAGAGAGGGGGGGGGTGAATCAGTGACACATTAATTTGATCCTTCAATTTTTTCTTTTGTTAATGAAAACAAAATTTTAACACAATATTTTATCGTGGAACCCAATTGGGAAAACCACAAACACTTTTCTATTAACTGCAAAATTATGTTTTACATGTTACATAGAAGGAAGATGTTCTTCCTCTTTAGATCATCACCCACTGATCAATATGCACCCACACCCCTTTCACCAGCTCCAACTAGTAGGAGGGTTCAGCCCCGATGTTTAGTCAACTACAACTGACAAGGAAGCACCTACTCCCCTGCAGGCTCCAACCTACACTTGCACCTCCCTGCCTCCCTTTGTTCATCAATTTGGAAATAAGATTTGTAGTCCAATAATGGTCTTCTATATCAAACACTAGATTGCATAACTATTTCCATGTCTCCTTATGTTCTTGATCTTCAATAAGATATTGACAAACACACTTTTCTCATTCACATCTGAGCATATTTATAATCCTTTAAACTTTTCAACACAACTCTTCATAAACAACATGCCTGTTCATTTAATATTACATAAATTTAATTGCATTGATTATTACTAACACAGTTTATTATTCTTCTTTGATTTAATTTCCATCTTTTAATGCATGAATTATTTTAACCAATATTTAATCCATCCTTCTTTTTTTTAGCTTACTGTTATTGTGTTACTGCAGGGTTTTATTAATTTTGGAGATCATATGACAGCATGTAAACCACTCAGCAGTTATGGTGAGGTTTTTTATAGCCTATGTTATCTTCTTCATGTGATCCACGTTCGCCATGAACTTTGTCATTTTACCAAAATCGTGACAGTTTGAATTATTTGGTGTTGTGCATGGTTTTAACTATTTTTGGCGAACATTCACAATTGGCAGTATGCCAAAACTCCGACAGAAATAACACTCTTCAATATTCGAAAGTTTATTTATTTGGTAGTGTGCTTGGTGATCCTTCAGACTTGGTGACCCTCTAGACTTGGCGTTATGCCAAAAAATCCGATAAAATTGGCAGTCTCACCACCAACTGACACAACAAACTCTCCTAAGCCCACAGTCACTCATATGAACGTCGCGCCAACAGTGTAAGAAAAATATTAAACCAATGGACATAGTCACTTCTTCCGAAAGGTAGGGAACTTGATAGGTCGTCCCGGGCTCCAAGATGGTGATCTTCTCATGAAGTCCAAGCACCTATAGCCCTCGCCATATCTTCGCACTATGCATCGAATAGTCATAGTGAGGGTTGTGTATATAAAACCAAATAAAACTTGTCTCACTTTACATGTGGGATAAATCCAATTGACTGAGTTAATCAACACCGTCGATCACTTGATCGAACGATTGTTGAGTCTTCTTGTCTTCATTTTTTAACCCCCCTGGACTCTCTTCCCTACGAAATAATTCCTCCTTTCCATAGAATCTATGGAGGTGTCCAACATCCAATGCCTCATCCTCTTGACCGCTCACCTTCAATGCTTCCTCGAGCTGGACCACTTCTTTTTTCTTGGGATTAGAATGAGCAGGACTTAGGAAATTGTTCTTCACAATTTTGAAACTATTAGTGTTCTCATTTGCCTTCACACTTAATGGAGAATTTGATTATTGGTGAAGCTCACTCATGAGAATCTTTTCACTGGCAATTATCGTCTTGAGCTTCAAGTCTTGGAACTCTCTCTCTGCTAGATGTCATTACACAATCTCACTAACTTCTGCGCCAACTGCACCCTTTCCTCCTCGGCTTCTTGGAGATTTTTCCACAACCTCTTATCTTCGTCAATACAAATACAAGGTGTCCTTCCATCAGTCGTCCGATATCGAGCAAGTTCATCACTTACACGAGCTAGAAGAGCCTCTTTCCGCCTTAGTCTTGCATTGATTTCTTCATGTTGAGCTCTGAGTGTATTATTTTCTTCCTTAATATTTGCATGATGATGAATTCGTTGTTGTAGGTTTTGTTGCCCTGAAAGCTTCTTAATCTCATCCTCAAGATCCACAATATTCCTCTTCTGATTAACATTGTCTATCTTTAACATATCACTCTTTGTACTCAGGAACTGATCCCTCTGTTGTAGCTTTTCAGTTGCAATTCAGGTAGCCACCATTTCTTCTTGTCTGCGATTAATTTCATCAATCCAAATCTCTCTTTCTTCAATTAAATCATTCAATTGATGTCTTAGCTTCTGCACTTCCTATTCCTTTTCCCGTGACTCTCCATTCTGATGCCGAGCTTTTTCTACTATCTTTTGTACTTGTTGATTATCTAGTATAGAAGCATAATTGGTCATATCCAATTTAACTCCTAGCAAATCCCTTATGACATCATGTGTTATACTCTATGTTGCATCCAACCCTTGTGTTAGATTCATGATGCTACAGACGAAGCAAATCAATCTCTTTACATATTGACTCTTGCATTGACACAAATTTCTCTCTCTTTTCTTCAATTTTTTTTTTGATTCTTTGAATCTCATCAATCAAATAACCTCTTTTTGTTTCCAACTCTCTCCCTGCATTATTTTCACTGTTTTTTAGGTATATCAAGATAAAGGAACAAAGAAGATGTATAGGGAGCCCATTTAGGATGAGAAACTAGCAAAGGTGTTGGATATGAAGCATGTTTTCTAGCTCATCAAGAACTTTGCGGGGAAAGATTATGTGGCTCAAATTGAAACATAAATGCCTCATTAGTATCCCTATTCCAGTCATTATTATGCAGTAGAGTCAATACTGTCAATGTTGAAGCATGTTTTCTAGCTCATCATGAACTTTGCAGGGAAAGATTCTGTGGCTCAAAGTCAAACATAAATGCCTCATTATTATCCCTATTTCAATCATGATTATGAAGTAGAGTCAATATTGTCAATGCTAATGCCATCAATGATATTATCATCATCACAGATCTATTGTCAAAACCAATGCCATCAATGCGAACCTGTATTTCCATATTGCCAACAATATCCCCCTTTGGCATTGATGGCAATATTTTCATTTCTCCCCCTTTGACATCAAGGGAAAAGGGTTGAATGACTCCCCCCTCACTTGATCACTATCTCCCCCTGAAATGATGCCAATTGATGCATTATTTTCTTGAGATATTAGATTGGAAGAGAGACTACTCCCAATCTTTTCCTGAGATATTCAAATACATCTCTGCTTAAGGGTTTAGTGAAAATATTTGCAACATGTTCTTGTGTTGGGACATATTCCAATTTAATGTTCTTATTTTCAGCCCGATCTCTTAGATAGTGGTTTTTTATTGGAATATGCTTTGATTTGGAGTGTTGGACAAGGTTCTTGGAGAGACTTAAAGCACTTGTATTATCACAGTAGATAGTAGTGGGTTCTTCAAACACTATTTTGATGCCTTTTAAGGTTTGTTTCATCCATTCCACTTGTGTGCAACATTCTGTTGCTACAATATACTCATCTTCAGTGGTAAACAGAGAAATTGAGGATTGTTTCTTGCGTATCCAAGCTACCAATGATTCTCCCAAAAAGAATGCTCCTCCACTTGTACTTTTTCTGTCATCTACACAACCTGCTCAATCTGCATCTGAATAGGCCTTTAAGGAGAATGAATCCTTGCTAGGGTACCGCAAACCAAGATCTATGGTTCTTTAAATACCTAAAGATTCTTTTCACAACTTGAACATGGTTCTCTTTTGGTGTTTCTTGGAATATAGCCACCATCCCAACAACTTGCTTGACATCAGGTCTGGAAGCTGTTACATAGAGTAAACTCCCAATCATTGATCTGTAGTGTTTTGGATCTAAAACTTTTGACTCATCTTCCTTGTTTAGTTTGCATTCAGCTGTCATAGGTGTATAAACAGGTTTGCAATCCTCTAACTGGAATTTCTTAAGCATATCTTTAACATACTTGGACTGATGGATAAAGAATCCCCTTTTGGACTGTACTATTTGTAATCCTATAAAGAAATCCAGTTCACCAAGCAATGACATTTCAAATTCTTGTTGCATCCTCCTAGCAAAGACCTTTCTCATTTTTTCATCATCACTCCCAAATATAATATCATCAAAATATACTTCCACAATAATCATGCTATCACCAACAATTTTACAATAAATATTGTTGTATGTTGATCCTGTTTTGAGGCCTTGTACTTGTAAATAAGAATCTAGCCTTGCATACCATGCTCTGGGTGCTTGTTTTAGCCCATAGAGTGATTTCTTTAGTTTACAGACATAGTCTCCTTTGTTAGTTAATTGAAATCCTTCTGGTTTCTCAATATAGACTTCCTCTTCTAAGTTTCCATTGAGAAATTTTGACTTGACATCCATCTAGTATACTTTCAATTTTTTGTAGCTGGCAAAGGCTAAGAACATCCTAATTGCCTCTAATATGGCCACAGGTGCAAAGGTTTCTTCAAATTCTACCCCTTCAACCCGATCATACCCTTTACATACCAATCTGGTTTTGTTTGTGATTACTTGCCCATTCTCATTCACTTTGTTTTTAAACACCCATTTAGTTCCAATGACATTCTTATTTTTTGGTCTTGGAACTAGTTCCCAAGTTTGATTTTTTTCAATCTCGTCCAATTCTTCATTCATGTTATTGACCCAATTCTCATATTTGCATGCCTCTTTGATTGAGTTGGGATCAATATGTGACAAAGTGTTATTTCTGTCTGATACAACAATTTTCTTCTTGTCTGCACTCCATTGCTTTTATTTCCAATAATCAGTTCTTCAGGTTGATTCCTTTGCGTTATTCTTGAAGGTGTCTTTGTGTCTATTCTTGGGGATTCTTCTCTTATTTATTCTTCTCAAATATCTTCCTCATCTTCACTAGTATCCATATCATCCTCTTCCTTTCTTACTTTATTCTCTTATACTTATTTTGCTTGTGTACCAACTGATTCATCATCATCTTCATCTTCATTGTCAAGTATAGTCTCTTGATGTTTGATCCTTATTGTTTTTAAATCATCCACCTTAACATCTGCACTCTCAACAATCTTGTGTAATCTAATATTGTAGCATCTATATTCTTTCTTGGTAGACGTATATCCAACAAAGATACCTTCATCAGATCTAGCATCAACTTTTCTGAGATTCTCATCAAGCCTTTTGATGTAACACTTACT
>JZKD02S2113638.1:0-17141 GCA_000966675.3 Picea glauca | reverse complement strand
TGTTAATGAAAACAAAATTTTAACACGATATTTTATCGTGGAACCCAATTGGGAAAACCACAAACACTTTTCTATTAATTGCAAAATTTTGTTTTACATGTTACATAGAAGGAAGATGTTATTCCTCTTTAGATCAACACCCACTGATCAGGATGCACCCACACCCCATTTCACCAACTCCAACTGGTAGGAGGGTTCAACCCCCTATTTAGTCAACTACAACTAACAAGGAAGAACCTACTCCCCTGCAGGCTCCAGCCTGCCCTTGCACCTCCCTGCCTCCCTTTGTTCATCAATCTGGAAATAGGATTTGTAGTAAAATAATGGTCTTCTATATCAAACACTAGATTGAATAATTGCTGCTATGTCTCCTTCTATTCTTGATCTTCAATAAGACATTGACAGACACACTTTTCTCATTCACATCTCAACATATTTATAAGCCTTTAAACTTTTCAACACAACTCTTCATAAACAACATGTCTGTTCATTTAATATTACATAAATTTAATTACATTGATTATTACTAACACGGTTTATTATTCTTCTTTGATTTAATTTCCATATTTTAATGCATGAATGATTTTAACCAATATTCAATCCATCGTTTTTTTTATGTAGCATACTTTCATTGTGTTACTGCAGGGTTTTATTAATTTTGGAGATCATATGACATCATGTAAACCACTCAACAGTTATGGTGAGGTTTTTTATAGCCTCTGCTATCTTCTTCATGTGATCCACGTTCACCATGAACTTTGTCATTTTACCAAAATCGTGACAGTTTGAATTATTTGGTGTTGTGCAGGGTTTTAACTATTTTTGGTGAACATCCACAATTGGCAGTATGCCAAAACTTTGACAGAAATGGCGCTCTTCAATATTCAAAAGTTTATTTATTTGGTAGCGTTCTTGGTGATCCTCCAGACTTGGTGAACCTCCAGACTTGGCGTTATGTCAAAAAATCCGATAAAATTGGCAGTCTCACCACCAACTGACACAACGAACTCTCCTAAGCCCACAATCACTCATATGACTGTCGTACCAACAATGTAAGAAAACTATTAAACCAATGGGCGTAGTCACTTCTTCCAAAAGGTAGGGGGCCTGGCAGGTCGTATTGAGCTCCAGGCTGGTAATCTTCTCATGAAGTCCAAGCACCTAGAGACCCTGCCATACCTTCGCACTATGCGTTGAATAGTCATAGTGAGGGATGTGTATATAAAACCAAATAAATTTTTTCGCAAATTTCATGTGGGATAAATCCCACTGATTGAGGCCCCCCGGGGGGCAGCTCAATTGGCAAGTGCCGTGAAAATGAAGTTCCATGAGGTTTCGAGTTCAATTCCCCCCGACTTACCTTGTGTGCCGCGTAAGGGGCATCGTGGGCACACCTGGAGGTTATAGTGGTAGCGGTTGGATAACACGGCCACGTGTAACGCGAGCACGTGCCCAACTAGTTGCTGATTCCTCCAGACACACACACAAAAAAAAAAAATTCCCACTGACTGAGTTAATCAACATCGTCGATCACTTGATCGGACTGTTGTTGAGTATTCTTGTCTACATTTTTTAACCCCCCTGGCCTCTCATCCCTGTGAAAGAATTCCTCCTTCCCATAGTATCTATGGCGGTGTACAACATCCAATGCCTCATCCTCCTGACCGCTCACCTTCGATGCTTCCTCAAGCTGGACCACTGCTCTTTTCTTGGGATTAGAATGAGCAGGGCTTGGGCAATTTTTCTGCACAGTTGTGAAACTATTAGTGTTCTCATTTTTCTTCACACTTAACGGATAATTTGATTGTTGGCGAAGCTCGCTTATGCACATCTTTTTACTGGAAATTCTCGTCTCGAGCTTCAAGTCTTGCAACTCTCTCTCTGCAAGATGTTGTTACACAATCTCACTAAATTGTGCGCCAACTGCACCCTTTCCTCCTCGGATTCCTAGAGTTTGTTCCGTAGCCTCTGCTCTTCATCAATACTAATACAAGGTGTCCTTCCATCAACCATCCGATATCGAGCAAGTTCATCACTTACACGAGCTAGAAGAGCCTATGTCTGCCTTAGCTTTGCATTGATTTCTTCATGTTGAGCTCTGAGTGTATTATTTTCTTCCTTAATCTTTGCATGATGATGAATTCATTGTTGTAGGTTTTTTTGCCCTGAAAGCTTCTTAATATCATCCTCAAGATCCATAATCTTCCTCTTCTGATTAGCATTGTCTATCTTTAACATATCACTCTCTGTTCTCAGGAACTAATCCCTCTGTCGCAGATTTTCAGTTGCAATTCAAGAAACCACCATTTCTTCTTGTCTGCGATTAATTTCATCAAGCCATTTCTCTATTTCTTCAATTAAACCATTCAATTGATGTCTTAGCTTCTGCACTTCCTATTCCTTTTCCCGTGACTCTTCATTCTGATGACGAGCTTTTTCCGTTATCTTTTGTACTTGTTGATTATCTAGTACATAAGCATAATTCGTCATATACAATTTAACTCCTAGCAAATCCCTTATGACATCATGTGTTATACTCTCTGTTGTAGCTAGCCCTTGTGTTAGATTCATGATGCTGCAGATGAAGCAAATCAATATCTTTACATATTGACTCTTTCCTTGACACAAATTTCTCTCTCTTTTCTTCAAAAACATTTTTTATTCTTTGAATCTCATCAATCAAAGAACCTCTTTTTGTTGCCAACTCTTTCCCTGCATTCTTTTCACTCTTTTTTAGGTATATCAAGATAAAGGAACAAAGAAAATGTATAGGGAGCCCATGTAGGATGAGAAACTAGGCAAATGTACTGGATATGAAGCATGTTTTCTAGCTCATCAAGAACTTTGTAGGGAAAGATTTCGTGCCTCAAAGTCAAACATAAATGCCTCATTAGTATCCCTATTGTAGTCATGATTATGCAATAGAGTCAATACTGTCAATGTTGAAGGATGTTTTCTAGCTCATCAAGAACTTTGTAGGGAAAGATTATGTGGCTCAAGTCAAACATAAATGCCTCATTGGTATCCCTATTCTAGTCATGATTGAGAAATAGAGTCAATACTGTCAATGCTAAGGCCATCAATGCTATTATCATCATCACATATCTAGTTTCAAAACCAATGCCATTAATGCCAACCTGTATTTCCATATTGCCAACAACCAAGAATAGGAAATAAGTCCATTTATTTAGCTCAAAAACATATCTATGAATGAGGCTATGTTTGGTAAATAGTTGACAATGGAAGGGTTTGTTAGAGTGGGCAATTCCCCTATTAAGGGTTCCTTAGGATCTATCTAACATTTAATTATTGGGGCTCAATCATCCCCTTCAAAAAATGAGCCTTGAGAAGGCTTATTGATGTGAATAAACCTGACATCCTCCTCCGATAATAGACAATGTTAAATGGGGATAAAATAGTTAGTGGTCTAAGTAGATTGTTTGGGGGTTGGGAGTTTAAATTCATTGATGCTAGAAGAAGGTATGAGGGGATCATTAGAAAAGTTGTACATCTATCTATACATTTTTTTGTGTAATTGGAAACTTAAAACCCTTTATTGTGGGAAAATACCAAAAATTGTCATGTAGGACAAAGAGGATAATTTTTTTCTTGGTGTAAACTTTTCCTTGGTGCAAAATGCATGCTAGGCTACACTAAAATGCACCCTTAGGTTTGGAAACTCATTCAATTTGAGTGGTTCAAATTGTAAATGAGTTTTTAATTCATTTTACATAATCCTATATACTTATTTTTTCGTTTGTAGTCATAAAATACTATGTTGTGCAAAAACAGGCAAGAGATGCCTAGTAAAATCCTAGAAATACACAACTTGTTTGTAGAAGGTAAGTCAAGGTTTTATTATACCATATATTTGAGTTGTGCAAGTTATTGGGGGTGTGGTTTATCATATTAGAATTGATCATGTTGTTAATTTTGTAATTGCAATTTTAAAAATGGTTGTTGTGCAAAAGAGGTAAAATTTTCCTTATAAATTGGAAGGTCAAAACTGAACTAAGTGACAAAATTAAGTGCACTCCCAAGCTTCCCTGTAGCACCTAAAATTGTTTTATAAGTTGTACATTGGATATATCTATATTTTGTATTTACCTATGTCATCTAAAGTGGAATTTAAGAATGTGATGTTGATATTATGGTAGTTGCAGGAGGTATTAACCTCAACGCGTAACCTTTGAGAAGACTAGAATATTCCGCGAAGCAAGAGAAACCCTAAAACGTTGGATAATAACCCTAGGAGACAAGTCGGCTCAAGAGAATATGTAATATTGAGTTATTAGCCTCTAGAAAGAGAATTCGGCCCAATGAAGTGAGATAGAGCAGTATAAATAGAGGGTGCTATAGCTCATTTGTCACTCTCACTCTCACAACTGTATAAGACTGGTGGTGCACAAGTTTGGAGAGGAACTGCAGCTGCAGCTGCTGCAACTGGCATTTTGGTTTTGGCTTGGACCTTCTCTTGGTTATTGTTTGGACTTTCTTCTTGGTTTCTGGTTATTCTTGCTTGGTGCACTACCCTTGGAGAAATGTGCGCTAGCCTTGGTTGGCTATTGGTTTGCTACTAGAATTATTCTATCTGTCAAGGTTAAGGTGCTCAGGGGTGGCCTTTGTTCCTATGTTTGGGTGACAATATTTTTATATTGTCTATGGAAAAAAGAGCACATCCCTTTATTTCTAACAGGTTATGGGCCCACACTATCTTCAGATAGTCTAAGCACTGGAAGATAGATTGGGAAGTTATTTGCTAAGCTCTTTATGGCACCATTTATAGCTACAACTAAGTTTTTTGATTTTGCAGCTGCAACAAACCCTAACACTTTGTTTGGGCACTTATAATGAAGAATTTGACCTAATTCATTAAGATCCTAGTGCTCCCTAGCCTAAAGCACCTCTTGGTATTCTCAGCCGACAAAAACATTAGGTTTGAATCTTTGGTCAAAGTCAAAGTCAAAGTTTGACTATTAAAAGTCAAAGGTTGATTGGTCAAAGTCAAAGGTTGACTTGTGGTCAAATTGATTTTGTGGTCAAAGTTGAAATTTTAGAGTTTCTAGCTTGTTCTAATCATTCAATCTTCTGATTGAGTTTCTAATCTCTTCTTGTCAAGTTGGTATCTAGTTTTAGATTGGAAGACAAGTTGGACGATGCTACAAGGTTTCAAAGGTATGCACTTCTATATGATATCTAAGTTATATCATCTAGGAAAACATGAGTGTGTTTGCAGGGAAAGTACTAGAGATCTTGTCCAAGTTATAATATTGGATTCAGTGCATTCAAAAGAACAAGTGCACCCTCCATAGCATTTAAGGCTTCAGGTTCTAGGTTTGATTAAATTGTTAAGCTTCAAATTTGTGTATATCAAAGGTGATAGTTACTACATTACGAATTGTGAAAGCAGTCTTTGAAAGATTCTATTATTTCTAGGTGCAATGAATACTCAACTACATATGAATACTAATTATATAGATACTTATTGTACTTGTTCGCAATTTGAACTAATATCTCCTCTAGATAGATATTCCTATTTGTTCTTGTTGCTCTTGTTCCGGGAAGGTACCCTTGTGAAATATGTTTGATGAACAATCCTTGCGGAAGCTGTCATAGAAGAAGTTTATAAGGATGGCACAACTTCCAGATGCGCAACAATCATAATAGATACAAATAAACTTAAAGAGACTCAGAGGAGTCCGACTTGAAGGGAGTCAAAAATCAAAAGGAAAGCGGAACATGCTTGTGACACTTTGTAGAAAGCAAAGAGAGATGCAACATATAGAAGCATGGACTCTCTCAGATGGAAGGAGTTGATCATATAATTCCAAAAGAAGAGCATGCCTATTGCTCATTCAGGCATGAAGTTGGGATTAGGAGGGAGCTAATCCCCAACAATATGATCCATTGAAGAATCTGTGAATACCATGAAGTATATGTCCATGTTCTTCATTGGAAGTATCTGCCATGATAAGAAACATGTGTTCAATTTTACTCTAGAAGAAGTCTTCTTCGAAAAGAAGCCTTGAATATCCTTGGTTGTCTATCTACTTTTATGTTCCTATGGAAGAAGGTTGGAGCCTTCAGGAAAGAAGGGCATGTAATATGTATAATATTCCATGGACTCCAACATTGAAGATAAACACGAGGAAGAACATGAAGATTCTAAAAAAGAAAGAAAAGTTAGAGCAACCAATTGAACTAGTTTGAAAACACTAGAAGCAGTCAAGCAGAAGGAATGGAAGGAAGCTGTGATGAAGAACAATGTATGTGGTAAATTGTGAAATAGACTTAATCATTGATAGATACAAGGCGAGACTCAGGGCTAGAGGGTTCTCCCAGTATGATGGAGAATACTACGATGACAACTTGTTGTAGTAACCAGATATACCTCTACCTGATCCATTATATCTCCTGCAGTATCCATGGGTTGGAATTTACATCAGATGAATGTAAAGACTGTTCTTCTCAATAGAATAATTGAATAAGAAGCGTATGCAGAGAAACCTCAAGGTTTTGTGGTATACCAGAAAGAGACCCTTGTATGCAGATGGAAGAAGACTTGTATGGACTCAAGAAAACTTGGTGCAAAACCTCTCATGTACATCAGAATCAAAGTGAAAAATTCCTATGACATAGGAAGTATATTGAAATGATTCTTCAAAAGTCTAGGATGATGGATTGCAAATCCATGGAAAACTCCCATGATGACATATTTGAAGAAGTTGAGAGACTTGAATCCAATAGACCCATCTCTGTATCGAAAATTGATTGGCTCGTTAATGTATTTGGAAAATACTGAGCCGAATATTCCCCCTATAGGAAAATGATATACATCTGCATGGATTTATCGATTCAGGTTGGGCAGAGAGTGCATATGACAGAATAAGTGCTACTTGGATATGTTTCAGTTTGAGTGTTTCCACAATGTTATGGGCTAGCAGGAAACATAATTCTGTTGCACTCAACACTACAGAAGCAGAGTATACTACATTTTGTGATGATAGTACGAAAGCAGTGTGGCTCCGTAAGTTGGTTTCTGGACTGTCTGATCAGGTGTTGAATTCGACCGTGATATATAGTGATGATCAGATCTATGTGAATCTTTCCTAGAACCTGATGTTCCATGACAGGTCGAAGCACATTGAGATCAAGCACTATATTCTCCATGATAAAGTCCGGAGGGGAGAAGTGGTTCTCCAGTATATCTCCACAGATGAGCAGATAACAAATATTTTGGTAAAGTCTATGTCCAAGATGAAAATATTGCGTACTTAAGGGACAAGATGTGGCTCATGGAGACGACTTCCTTATTGAAAAAGGAAGATATTACTCCCACATTGGGAGGGAGCACTGATATGTTATTGATTTTATGGACAGTCATTTTCCAGTTCAGAAAATGGTCCAGGTTGGGTAGTTCCTTTCTAGTCCGGAAAGTAGTTCTACTGAGTCGAGATTTATGACGGAAAGGCATTTTTCAACTTGGAAAATGGTCCAGATCGAACAGTCATTTTCACAATGAAAATGGTTCAATATATTTTTGATGTACCATAGACAATGATTCCCCTTGTGGCCATTGTGGGGGAATGGTATAGGACAATCATTCTTCTTGGAAGTTTCTCTGAGTAGTGATCAAGTAGAATGGTCTGCTTCGCTGGAAAGTCATTCTTTCAAAGTTCACAGTTGTGAGCATTTTCGAAGAATGGTCTATTTTGGAGGTTGGTGCAGGACATTCATTTCCATAGGAAATGGTTCGGATAGTCATTCCCTAGGGAAAACCCATTCTCTCTAGGTTTCACTGTGATTAGTGCCATAGGAATGGCCCAGTTAGGTAAATGGTCTAGGTTCAACAATCATAGACATGCATTCCCTAGGGCAGACTCATTCTCTCCAGATCGCACTATGATTAGTGCCGAAGGAATGGCCCAATTAGGTGAATGGTCCAGGCTAAAAAATTAGGGACAATTATTCTTCTATGCTTGGGAAGAATATCCAGATAGACCATGGTTTTTGTTTTAATTTCTGAGGGTAGATGCTCTTCCAAATATCACATATGTGAGTGGAAGAATGCCCAAGATGACTCATTTTGTATCATGATATTGTTATGCATGTTGATATCAGATTATATGATTTCTATGGAGACTGTATGTCTCTGGACAATAGTTGTATGCTACTGTGGTGGATGTGTTCCACTGGTTGTGACTATTTGTCAATGTTTGGTAGTTGTGTGCTACTAGGTGTGGTTGTGTACCACTAGATAGTAGTTGTGTACTACTATGGATAGACACATTTGTGTTCTATTGAATGGCATTGTCATGATTTCCATGGAGACTACCACTAGTGTTGAAGATTATTTCCAGCCGGATGGATAGTTAGTTTGATGATGGACAAACATTCTCCAGTCGGAGAATGTTCCAAGAATGATTGATTACTAGTGGAAATACATTCTCACTATGGAGAATGGTATAGTTTGACAGATTGTTGATGTACAATGGACAACTATTCTTCTAGGACATATGTATGGATTAGAAGAATGGTCTGTCTCCTTGAGTTCACAATAGTGACTAGAGTGGAGATATTGATACATGACAAACATTTTCCTTGAGCTCATAGTAGTGGTCGGAGGGAAGATGATCTAGGAAAATCATTATTCTAGGACGTATGTCTAGATTAGAAGAATAGTCTTTGTAGCTCATTGCAAGGCTTCCAACATCTATTGGAATAATTATTATTCTAGAACATATGTCCAGATTAGAAGAATAATTCTTGCATCACTCTATGGAGCGAGTGACTTATTCAACATCATGCCTGATTACTCAAATGGAGTATGAATTCAAAATATGATGCAGTTGATGCTATCAGATGATAATTATAGTGATGATATTGCTCGTAAGTTGATTTACATGACCATGAGATATCATGTGTGGCTATGATGATGCTACCGGTTGAATGCTCTGTTTGTGCTCAATGCCATTACCTTTATTACCTCCCTAGCTAGGAGGGAGTGTTGATATTATGGTAGTTGCAGGAGGTATTAACCTCCACGTGTAACCTTTGACAAGACTAGAATATTCCGGGAAGGAAGAGAAACCCTAAAACATTGGATAATATCCCTAGGAGACAAGTCGACTCAAGAGAATGTTTAATATTGAGTTATTGGCCTCCAGAAAGAGAAGTCGACCCAGTCAAGTGAGATAGAGTAGTATAAATAGAGGGCGCTAGAGCTCATTTGTCACTCTCACTCTCACAGCTGCATAACACTGGTGGTGAGTAAGTTTGGAGAGGAATTGTAGCTGCAACTGCTATAACTGGTATTTTGGTTTTGTCTTGGACTTTCTCTTGTTTATGGTTTGGAATTTCTGCTTGGTTTTTGGTTATTCCTACTTGGTGCGCTACCCTTGGAGAAATGTGTGCTAGCCTTGGTTGGATATTGTTCTGCTACCGAAATTATTCTTTCTATCAAGGTTACGGTGCTCAGGGGTGGCCTTTGTGCCTATGGTTGGGTGACAATATTGTTATATTGTTTATGGAAAAATAAGCACATCCCTTTATTTCTAACAGGTTATGGCCCCACACTATCTTCAGATAGTCTAACCATTGGAAGATAGATTGGGAATTTATTTGCTAAGCTCGTTATGGCACTAGTTACAACTACAACTAAGTCTTATGATTATGTAGCTACAACAAACCCTAACCCTTGTGTTCGAGCACTAATAATGAAGAATTTGATCTGATTCATTGGGATCTTAGTGTTCCCTAGCCTAGCACACCTCTTGTTATTCTGAGCCAGCAAAAATGCCAAGTTTGAATCTTTGGTCAAAGTCAAAGTCAAAGTTTGACTAGTAAAATTCAAAGGTTCACTAGTCAAAGTCAAAATCAAAGGTTGACTTCTGGTCAAATTGATTTTGTGGTCAAAGTTGAAATTTTAGAATTTCTAGCTTGTTTTAATCATTGAATCTTATGATTGAGTTTCTTATCTCTTCTTGTCAAGATGGTATCTAGTTTCATATTGGAAGACAAGTTGGATGATGCTACAAGGTTTAAAAGGTATGCATGTGTATATGATATCTAAGTTATATCATTTAGCAAAACATGAATGTGTTTGCAGGGAAAGTACTAGAGATATTATCCAAGCTGTAATCTCGGATTCAGTGCAATCAGAAGAACAAGTGCACCCTCCATAGCATTTAAGGCTTCAGGTTCCAGGTTTGATTAAATTGTTAAGCTTCAAATTTGTGTATATCAAAGGTGATAGTTACTACATTACAAATTGTGAAAACAGTCTTTGAAAGAATCTATTATTGTTAGGTGAAATGAATACTCGACTACATATGAATACTATTGATATAGATACTTATTGTACTTGTTTGCAAGTTGAACTAACATCTCCTCTAGATAGATGTTATTGTTTGTTCTTGTAGCTCTTGTTCTGGGCATGTACCCTTGTGAAATATGTTTGATGAACAATACTCGCAGAAGTTTTCATAGAAGAAGTTTATAAGGATGGAAAAACTGCCAAATGGGCAACAATCAAAACATATACAAATAAACTTAAAGAGACTCGGAGGATTCAGACTGGAAGGAAGTCAAAAATCAAAAGGAAGCCAAAACAGGCTTGTGACAATTTGTAGAAAGAAAAGAGAGATGCAACAGATAAAATCATGGACTCTCTCAGATGGAAGGAGATGATCACATAATTCCAAAAGAAGAGCATGCATATTTCTCATCCAGGCATGAAGCTGGGATTAGGAGGGAGCTAATCTCCAACAAAATGATCCATTGAAGAATCTGTGAATACCATGAAGTCTCTGTCCATGTTCTTCATTGGAAGTATCCACCATGATAAGCAGTGTGTGTTCAGTTTGAATCTAGAAGAAGTATTCTTTGAAAAGAAGCCTTGAATATCCTTGCTAGTCCATCTACATTTATGTTCCTATGGCAGAAGGTTGGAGCCTTCAAGAAAGAAGGACATGTAATATGTAGAAGATTCCATGGACTCCAACATTGAAGATAAACATGAGGAAGAACATGAATATTCCAAGAAAGAAAAGTTAGAATAACCAATTGAACCATTATGAAAACACTAGAAGCAGTCAAGCAGAAGGAATGGAAGGAAGTTATGATGAAGAACAATGTATGTGAGAAATTATGAAAAATAGTTAATCATTGATAGATACAAGGCGAGACTCAGGGATAGAGGATTCTCCCAGTAGGAGGGAGAAGAATACAATGATAACTTGTTCTAGTAATCGGATATACCTCTACCCGATCCATTATATCTCCTGCAGTATCCATGGGTTGGAATTTACATCAGATGAATGTAAAGACTATTCTTCTCAATAGAGTAATTGAAGAAGAAGTGTATGCAGAGAAATCTCAAGGTTTTGAGGTATACCAGAAAGAGACCCTTGTATGCAGATGGAAGAAGACCTTGTATGGATTCAAGAAAACTTGGTGCAAAGCCTCTCATGTACAACAAAAGTGTGGTGAAAACTTCCTATGACATAGGAAGTATATTGAAATGGTTCTTCAAAAGTCCAGGATGATGGATTGCAAATCCATGACAAACTCCCATGATGACATATCTGAAGAAGTTGAGAGACTTTGATCCAATAGACCCGTCTTTGTATCAAAAATTAATTGGCTCATTAATGTATTTGGAAAATAATCAGGCATATATTTTCCCTATAGGACGATGATATACATCTGGATGGATTTATTGATTCAGATTGAGCATGGAGTGCAGATGATAGAAGAATTGCTACTTGGATATGTTTCAGTTTGATCTTTGCCACGATGTTATGGGATAGCAAGAAACATAATCCTGTTTCACTCAACACTGTAGAAGCAGAGTATGTTACAGTTTATGATGCTAGTACAAAAGTAGCGTGGCTCTGTAAGTTGGTTTATGGACTATCTGATTAGGTGTTGAATTCGAATGTGATATATTGTGATGATCAGAGCTATGTGAAGCTTTCATAGAATCTGATGTTCCATGATAGGCCGAAGAACATTGAGATGAAGCATTATATTCTCTGTGATAAAGTCCAGAGGGGAGAAGTGGTTCTCCAGTATATCTCCACATATGAGAAGATAGCTAATATTTTGGTAAAGCCTCTATCCAAGATGAAAATATTGTGTACTTAAGGGACAAGTTGGGGCTCGTGGAGACGCCTTCCTTATTGAAAAAGGAATATATTACTCCCAGGTTGGGAGGGATCACTGATATGTTATTGATTTATGGATAGTCATTTTCCAGTTTGGAAAATGGTATAGGTTGGTAAGTTCCTTTCCAGTTCAGAAAATGGTCCAGAATGGACAATCATTTTCGTAATGAAAATGGTCCGATAGATTGTTGATGTACCATAGACAATGATTCCCCTTGTGGCCAGTGTGGGGGAATGGTCTAGGAAAATCATTCTTCTTGGAATTCACTCTGATTAGTGGTCAAGTAGAATGGTCTTCCTCTCCAAGAAGTCATTCTTTCGAAGTTCACAGATGTGATCAGTTTCAAAGAATGGTCCATTTTGGAGATTGGTGCAGGACAATCATTTCCATAGGAAATGGTTCGGACAGTCATTCCATAGGGAAGAATCATTCTCTTCAGGTTTCATTGTGATTATTTCCATAGGAATGGCCCAATTAGGTGAATGGTCCATGTTAAACAATCATGGACAGACATTCCCTAGAGTAGACTCATTCTATCCAGGTCGCACTATGATTAGTGCTGGAGGAATGGCCTAGTTAGGTGAATGGTCCAGGCTTAGAAATTAGGGATATTTCTTCTTCTATGTTTGGTAAGAATAGTCCAGATAGCCTATGGCTATTGTTTCACTTTCTGAGGGCATATGCTCTTCCAGATCTCACAGATATGAGTGGAAGAATGGCTGAGATGACTCAGTTTGTATCATGATATTGTTATGCATGTGGATATCAGATGATATGATTGTTGTGGAGACTGTATGTCTCTGGAAAATAGTTGTATGCTACTGTGGTGGATGTGTTCCACTGGTTGGGACTATGTGTCACTGGTTAGTAGTCGTGTGTTACTAGGTGTGGTTGTGTACCACTAGATAATAGTTGTGTATTACTATGGATAGACACAATTGTGTTCTATTGAATGACATTGTTTTGATTGCCATGGAGACTACCACTAGTGTTGGAGATTATTGCCAGCTAGATGGATAGTTAGTGTGCTGATGGACAAACATTCTCCAGGTAGAGAATGGTCCAGGCAAGACTGATTACTGATGGGAAGACATTCTCCCTGTGGAGAATGGTCCAGGTTGATAGATTGTTGATGTACCATGGACAAATATTCTTCTAGGACATATTTCTGGATTAGAAGAATGGTTCGTCTCCTTGAGTTCAAAGTAGTGACCAAAGTGGAGAGATTGGTACATGACAAACATTTTTCCTAAGTTCACAATAGTGTTCAGAGGAAAAATGGTCCAAGACAATCATTCTTCTAGGACATATGTCTAAATTAGAAGAATAGTCTGTGTAGCCCATTGCGAGGCTTCCAACATCTGTTGGAATAGTTATTCTTCTAGGACATATGTCTAGATTAAAATAATAGTTATTGCATCACTCTATGGAGTGAGTGACTTATTCAACATCATGCCTGATTACTCAGACAGAGTATGACTTCGAGAGGTGATGCAGTTGTTGCTATCAAATGATACTGATAGTGATGATGTTGCTTGTAAGTTGATCTACGTGATCATGATATAGCTTGTGTGGCTATGATGATGCTACTGGTTGAATGGTATGCTTTTTCTCAATACCATTACCTTTATTACCTCCCTAGCTAGGAGGATTTTTGTTATTATGGTAGGTGCGAGAGGTATTAATCTCCATGTTTAACCTTTGACAAAACTAGAATGTTCCAGGAAGCAAGAGAAACCCTAAAACATTGGATAATAACCCTAGGAGACAAGTCGGCTCAAGAGAATATTTAATATTAAGTTATTAGCCTCCAAAAAGAGAAGTCGGCCCAGTCAAGTGAGATAGAGAAATATAAATAGAGGGCACTAGAGCTCATTTGTCACTCTCACTCTCACAACTGCTTAAGACTAGTGGTGCGCAAGTTTGGAGAGGAACTGCAGTTGCAACTTCTGCAACTGGCATTTTGGTTTTAGCTTGGACTTTCTCTTGGTTATGGTTTGAAATTTTTGCTTGGTTTCTAGTTATTCTTGCTTGGTGCACTACCCTCGGAGAAAGGTGTGCTACCCTTGGTTGGTTATTGGTTTGCTACTGAAATTATTCTGTATGTCAAGGTTAAGGTGCTCGGGGGTGGCCTTTGTGCCTATGGTTGGGTGACAATATTGTTATATTTTCTATGGAAAAATGAGCACATCCCTTTATTTCTAACATATGGGAGGTTGATTTTAGGCATATAGATTTGGGATTCCATGTAAATCTGAAGTCAAAACTACCTTAGAGTAAAATGCACGCTCTAGTCTCAATTTTGACCCAAATTGAGTGGTTCAACCCGAAGAAGGTGTAATTTGTGAATTTAAACCTTGACGTAGCCTTATATTGGTAGTTCCAGTAAAATAATAATAATAATAATAATAATAATAATAACTACTTGATGTGCATAAAGGATAAAAATTGCCTTGTAAAACCGAAGGGCCAATTTGTTAAAGTTGTCTATAGGAAAGTGCAGGCCCAAATTTGGATAATCCTCCATAATTTAATATTTAACTTTTAAATTGATGATTAAAATAATTTTAACATGTTTATACAATTAAGAGTGCATTTACACTCCAATAAGGATGATTTCTATTCACAAATATTCATGACCTTTTGATGAATCAGAGGATTGTGGGTTATGAGAGAAATTAAGGTCGCTGACTTACTACCAACCAATTATACATATAAAATTTCATAAAACTTAACAAAACATAATTAACCCATATAAAAAAATACTTTAAAGAGAATGTATCATAGAAAATATAGAGTTTGTTCACCTCCAAATTAATTGATTCAAGTTGGTCGAGAGTATTTAGAGAAATAAAACCCTTTTTTGTGAAACAATACCAATAACTATTTTATAGAATAAAGAGGTCAATGACATTACAAGAAATATTACAAATTGCAGGGTTGTAGAAAAGTAATACATCTTTCTATACCTTTGTTTGTGCAATTTGAAACTTAAAACCCTTTGTCATGCAAAAAGACAAAAAAAATGTCTTATAGGACAAAGAGGACAAATTTTGTGTTGGTGTAAATTTTTCCTTGGTGCAAAATGCATGCCAGACTACACTAAAATGCATGCCCAGGTCTCAAAACTGTTAGGATATTTAGACACTTAGGAGTTAGTTAAGATCTACTTGGTCTAATGTGTTTTTAGGTAAAAGTGTATTTCTTAGTGTGTTTCTTTAGTATGCATTTGTAGTTAGGAAATCTGATGGTCACGATATGTTCCTGACATAGAGTGATCCGACGGTTCATACTCTCCTTGATCTTAACGACCATTGATCTGTGGCTTAACACCCGATTGGTCCATGATCTCTATTTAAAGAGCATGGAGGGTCATTTGTCGATGATCGATTGTGATAAAATCTCTCTATAATCTTTTTTTTTGCATTAATAAACTGCTCCAAGTGGTCGCACTAGCTGGGGCCGTGGATGTTTCCCCCTAGGGGTTTTACCACGTGAAAACATCAATGTGTTGATCTTTGATCTGGTTATGTGAGTGGTTACTGAAGGTGTTCATCCTCTGCTAGAATGCCTGTGTTGTTGAACATGGTATCAGAGCCTGTTCGAAGACCCGCTCATGTTGTAGATCGAGATCGTGAAGCCGAGTTGTCTCATATCCATTTTCTATCATTTCCATACATTTTAGGGTTGATAGGACCATTCCATTGTGTCCAGAGCACTCGTTTCATTCAATAACATTTTTCGTTTCACTCGAAAAGGTTTCTGTTTGCCCAAGATACGACCATTACAGTTAGATCCAGAGGTATAAAGCCTAAATACACATTTTTTAAATTTCTGCAAAGTTTTATTTTGGTTTGATATTATTTGTTTCCAGGTTGATACTCTTTTAGATCTGCATATTCTCTTTTCCCCGCACCTTGTGCGATCTCGGCAAATAAAAAACAGATAGGAAAATGTGCATCTTACGGGTAAGCTAACCGAGATCTAACCCTTGTTGTCATCGAGAAGTGAATTTTTTTTCTTGTGTGAAAATAGTTTTTTTTAGCACAACAACAAAAAAAACAACCCCAATCCTCCTTCTGAACATTACAATATGTTTTTCTAGAACATTTGGTTAAAAGTTGCCTTATTAAGTAAGGGGTCTTGGGTTAAGTCTCTCTTTTGTTACCTTTTTTGAAAAAGTTCATGCTAAAATTGTAAAGTGTATTTCACTTCAAGTATAAAAGTGAATCACTATAAATATCTTTAATATTTTATTTTAGAGTTATTTATTTTGTATGCAACTTTTCTGTTATAAAGTAACTTCATTGTAGAAGTGATCCCCACTTCTCTTTATAAAAGTGGGTCACTTCATAAAGCAACTTACACTATCACGTGGTCATTTGGTTACCGTTTATGTCTTTTTTTAAAAGGGCATAAAAGTGGGTCACTTCATAAAACAACTAACACTATCACGCTTACACTATCACATGGTCATTTGGTTACTGTTTATGCCTTTTTTTTAAAGGGCATAACTCTCACATCTGAAGTCTGTTTTCAGTGCCGTTTTTTTTAAAACCGCATAAATTTTAGAGCTCTTTCCATCCAGATCATCAGTTTTTAAATCCATATTATCTATATATTTAATATGTATTCTACAAGTAATGTTTTTCTTACTGACACCAACTACTTCCAATGAAAATCTCATATGGAAGATTTATTAAGAAGTAAAGGCTTGTACCGGATTACCTTGGGAAAGGAAAAAGAACCCATTGATGATGATAAGAAAGACAAATGGGCTTGTTATCCCCGATATCTAGGGATAACTAGGAGATCATGTCTCGAGGCCCACATGGTCCTAGACATGGAGTACGAGAGTAGATTGACTTGAGCATGGCCCTGGAGGGCCCATCTTTTCTTCTTCTCAGCCAGACTTGTCCTGCCAGCAGTACCAGCCTCCATCACTACCGGCCTGGGCTTGCATCAGAAAAGGC
>JZKD02S2113627.1:0-10085 GCA_000966675.3 Picea glauca | reverse complement strand
CTAATTTGCATTGGAGATCTAAACTCATTGCACTGGAATACGTGAAAAATAAATATTTTGCAATTGTTCAAGTTATAATCAATTTTGCATTCTTAAGGCATCTTTGTGCCATAAGGGAATCTAGATTAGACTATTAATTATTGTTGTTGTTATAAAATAAATCTATAGCCATTAGGGGTGCATCAAAACTCATCTTCTTTCATCTATTACTCACTTATCTACTGCTGAAATTTTTCTATGAACTTGGATTATGGTTACATTGATTATTAGCCATCATTTGCCCAGTTTCTTGTCAATTTTTGTGGTAATATTTAGTGGTTGTAGAATTATTTTGCTACATCCACTTGGCTGTTATAATACTTTTTGATAACACTTAATAAACAACCCTAAAAACCATCTAAAGTCTTGTTCTTTTCGGTGGAAGTTTAACTTGTTATTTCTAGCTTAGTTTCCATCATCTTACACTTGATTTTAGTGGTTCAATTTGTAGTTCTTGGTAATTATTTATTGTTGATTTATATAATTATATACTACTTCAATTTGGGACAAAAGTTTTCTTTCTGAACCCCCATTTTTGATCATCATTTTTCTTGTTTGATCATCATTTTTCTTGTTCCGGGCAGGTATACCATTGTTTTGCAAGTACACAACAATTGGAAATCATTTACCCTTCCGCAAGACTCCTCATCAAGCCATCCTTCATATTCAAAATTTACCTATAGGGGTTTCACTTGTGTTTCCAACTCAATCCCCCTAGGGTACCGAGATTCCCCCCTTGTGGTGACTTATCATCACTAAAGCGAGGGGAGTGTCTATCCAAGGTGATAGTGGGTAGATACTCCTATAATTGTCACACTCCTGTGGATTGGGTTGGGCTTTTTCCAATCTACAGATTGTATGATAACAGGGTTCTGACATGGAGGGCCATAGAACTAGCTCGAGGAAATGAAGGGGGTATCGGTGTAAGCCACCTGCACATGCCAAAAATGAAGCCTTAGACCTGCCTACAATCATAGTCAAAAGGGATTCCCTACAAGCTTAGAGGAATCACCATGTACAATTCTCTTCTACAGTGAAAGAGGAAATGAGAGTCTTGGAAGAGGTAGTTTGGGAGGATGGGAAACTAATAGAGAATGAGAAAATTGTGAGGGATTTTGAGGTTTGGTTTTATAACTCTGATTTTTMCAAGAGAAAAAACACCAAGGTATTTRAAGMAACTAAGMATTAYTGGCTCACAAACGACCCTTATTGCTCAAATGTTRGAGAAACAAGGAGCCAAAACTRAAGAGTTGCTAGATAGGTTCATTATTTTTTAAGACATGTTTGAAGTGGTATGTAAGATGGTATTTGGAATTCAAATTGAATTTGATGGCAAGAAAAATGAAGGMAAGGTTGGAGCTAAGAGTTACCATGGCACTTCCATCAACCCAGTCATATTGGAAGAATATGAGGAACCATTGTGCAACAAGGTTACCTAGGATTCAYWGAGTTCCARGCCATCAAGCTCCTCRAGCCTCAATTGATAAGTTCCTTGTTATGGTTTATTGTTGTAGGAGTGGCTTCATTGTGTCTTTCTCTATAACTGTGTGTTATGGTGATGCTTTKCTATCGTTTTGTCTGAATTTTGGTTATGTTTCTAAGTTTTTGAAGGTCCTGAAATTCTAGCAGTTGTATAGTTCTAAAGACATKCAAACTCTGATATCTATGTGGMCT
This sequence comes from Picea glauca, assembly GCA_000966675.3. Taxonomy (NCBI): domain Eukaryota; kingdom Viridiplantae; phylum Streptophyta; class Pinopsida; order Pinales; family Pinaceae; genus Picea; species Picea glauca. The sequence goes on along the minus strand of JZKD02S2113627.1, from coordinate 8,372 downwards.
AGTTTCCTATTTTTGGTAGMACAYAAAAAAWWTTATTRTAATACTTTTCTACATGTTACTAATGTGAATAGAACTTGCTTACAAAAAAAAGATATCAATCAATAACATTGCAAAATCAGGTTAAACATAGTGGGAATCGTGCACATTATGTACATGCTTGAAACCCTAGATCTTTTACATTTGAAATGGAGGATGACATTGGGAGGGGGCCTCTTCTTGCTCCAGAATATGATGCTCATGGATTCCACGATATGGTAGTGGAATTTGTTAAATCTATGAAAACCAAACCCTCCCAATTCATGAAGAAGCTAGAGGAAATTCCCAAAGTCTCTGTCTCGCCCTGTTCTTCTAGGAGAAAGGATTTAGCTTTGGTTGATTGGGGCTTGATCGAAAAATTTACGAGTATCTATCCATATCCAAAGACAGAAGTTTCATGGCTTGACATAAACTAGAATCCCTTTATCAGAGGATCACTAAGCCATTTTTCTATGGAAGAGGGTTTTTAACATTCCTCTTTCAATTCAAAGAAGACATGGATTTTATATTCCGTAGCGAATCGTATTTTCTAGGAGCAAGAGAAATGTATTTGAACAAATGGAAACCCAAATTCATCCCTGAAAATGATGCGCCCTCAATTATTTTGGTGTGGGTTCGGCTTCTGGATCTTCCTCTTCACTATTGGAGTGATGCCGAACTTTAGTGCATTGGAAACTCTATTGGTCGGTATGTCTATCGAGTAGGACCTAAAGAGAACATATTCCCCTGTGCAAGGATTTGTGTCGAGGTTGATATTGAGAAAAAAATTCTTGAAGTAGTGGTTATCACCTTATATAACTGGCAACATGTGCAACAATTTGATTATGAACAGTTACACTACAAATACAATATCTACCATGAAGACAAGCACTTTGTGAGGAATTGTAAAAAAGTGGACTTAANTAACATTGCAAAATCAGGTTAAACATAGTGGGAATCGTGCACATTATGTACATGCTTGAAACCCTAGATCTTGTACATTTGAAATGGAGGATGACATTGGGAGGGGGCCTCTTCCTGCTCCAGAATATGATGCTCATGGATTCCACGATATGGTAGTGGAATTTGTTAAATCTATGAAATCCAAACCCTCCCAATTCATGAAGAAGCTAGAGGAAATTCTCAAAGTATCTGTCTCGCCCTGTTCTTCTAGGAGAAAGGATTTAGCTTTGGTTGATTGGGGCTTGATCAAAAAATTTACGGGTATCTATCCATATCCAAAGACAGAAGTTTCATGGCTTGAGATAAACTAGAAGCCCTTTATCAGAGGATCACTAAGCCATTTTTCTATGGAAGAGGGTTTTTAACATTCCTCTTTCAATTCAAAGAAGACATGGATTTTATATTCCATAGTGAACCGTATTTTCTAGGAGCAAGAGAAATGTATTTGAACAAATGGAAACCCAACTTCATCCCTGAAAATGATGTGCCCTCAATTATTTCGGTGTGGGTTCGGCTTCTGGATCTTCCTCTTCACTATTGGAGTGATGCTGAACTCTAGTGCATTGGAAACTCTATTGGTCGGTATGTCTATCGAGTAGGACCTAAAGAGAACATATTCCCCTGTGCAAGGATTTGTGTCGAGGTTTATATTGAGAAACAAATTCTTGAAGTAGTGGTTATCACCTTAGATAACTGGCAACATGTGCAACAATTTGATTATGAACAGTTACCCTACAAATACAATATCTACCATGAATACAAGCACTTTGTGAGGAATTGTAAAAAAGTGGACTTAACCTCAATAGGACCTAAGAAATACTATCAATGGAAAGAGGTCTCTCACAAAAATTTTCATGGTGGGAACATGGTTTTTTCCTCATCAATGGACCCCTCAAATGCAGGTCCGAAATCACCCTCCAAATCCACCGAAAACCTTAGAAAAATTGTTCCTTCTGCTACTCATAACATATTTGAATCCTTGTCTCACTTGGTGGACTCTAAGGTGGAGTTAATTCCAACCCATAGAAGTATTGGGGTTTCTATAAAGGATCCACCTTCATTCCAAGAGGTCCCTCGGCCTCATGTGAAGAAATCGACAAGCTTGAATCAAAGGGAGGATAAACGAGTTTCCTTTGAAATCTTGGTGAAAGAAGGGAATGAATTGAAATACCCTAGACTATAAGACTTGGAATCCTTCAAAGATGTCAAAGTTTCCTTTTTAGATGCCCAATATAACTTGGAAACATAGAGCATAGGAGAAGAAGGGCAGGACAACAGAGCTTCTAAAGAAAACTTACCATGAAGATCAAGGAGGAAGGCAACATGAGTTGTCAGGGAAGAACAAGCCAATAAATATATTCTCGTGGGATTTCAACAAACATTTCCAAATATGATTGGTGGAGGTACAAAAAACATCAAGCATCAGAGTGGAACTGCAACAAGTAAAGGGGGTACCCACTCCAATATGTTGAAATAATGATCTTGGTCTCCTGGAATTGTATGGGTTTAGGAAGTGCCCCTAAGACCATGGTTGTCAAGGACCTGGTTAAATTTGAAAATCCTTGCATACTCCTCATATGATTCTCCAGTGAAAACATTACTGAAGATGCCAGAGGAGCCTCTAGTGGGATATGTACTTTCTAGAATGGTCATGAGGTAAGTATGGAACATCATTTCAAAAACATCACTATATTTTTACCAAGTTCAAACATAGGCAAAGAAACAATCTCTTTGAAATATTCAATGTATATATTTTGATTAACCCTTCAGACAAATATGAGTGTTAGAGAACTTTGTTAAACTTGAGAAACTCAGATTATTCCAAAAACTACATTATCATTGGAGAAATTAACATCATCAGAAACAATGCAGAGAAAAGAGGGGGGATATTTGGAAGAGACCCCTTTTGTGATAATATAAAAGAACTTATCATGGAGTGGGGCTTATTGGGCATTCCTTTGCACAGAGGAAAGTTCAATTGGACTAACATGCGAGCTGGACCAAGGCACATAGTGGCAAGATTGGACCGCTTTTTAGTTCACAACAATTTCCTCCTTCATAATGCAACCATCAAATATTGTATTCTCCCCTTGCCCATATTTGATAATGATCCCATCTCTCTTCACCTCCAATCTCTCCCTAACTATGGTCTTCTTCCCTTCTAATTTAACCCTTTATGGATTCTACATCAATAAGTGGTAGACCTTTTGAAAACNAATAAATATATTCTCGTGGGATTTCAACAAACATTTCCAAATATGATTGGTGGAGGTACAAAACGCATCAAGCATCAGAGTGGAACTGCAGCAAGTAAAGGGGGTACCCACTCCAATATGTTGAAATAATGATCCTGGTCTCCTGGAATTGTATGGGTTTAGGAAGTGCCCCTAAGACCATGGTTGTCAAGGACCTGGTTAAATTTGAAAATCCTTGCATACTCCTCATATGATGCTCCAGTGAAAACATTACTGAAGATGCCAGAGGAGCCTCTAGTGGGATATGTACTTTCTAGAATGGTCATGAGGTAAGTATGGAACATCATTTCAAAAATCATCACTATATTTTTACTAAGTTCAAACATAGGCAAAGAAACAATCTCTTTGAAATATTCAATGTATATATTTTGATTAACCCTTCAGACAAATATGAGTGTTAGAGAACTTTGTTAAACTTGAGAAACTCAGATTATTCCAAAAACTACATTATCATTGGAGAAATTAACATCATTAGAAACAATGCAGAGAAAAGAGGGGGGATATTTGGAAGAGACCCCTTTTGTGATAATATAAAAGAACTTATCATGGAGTGGGGCTTATTGGGCATTCCTTTGCACAGAAGAAAGTTCAATTGGACTAACATGCGAGCTGGACCAAGGCACATAGTGGCAAGATTGGACCTCTTTTTAGTTCACAACAATTTCCTCCTTCATAATGCAACCATCAAATATTGTATTCTCCCCTTGCCCATATTTGATAATGATCCCATCTCTCTTCACCTCCAATATCTCCCTAACTATGGTCTTCTTCCCTTCTAATTTAACCCTTTATGGATTCTACATCAATAAGTGGTAGACCTTTTGAAAACTAACTAGGAAACCTAGATACCTGACACACCAATGTTCATATGGGAGAATAAACTTATTATGGTAAAGAAAGTGTTAAAAAGGTGGACTAAAACTCCCCTTATTTCTCCAATAGATGAGAAAAAATGAATCAAAGGTACACTGGATGAGTTACAAAAGACGTTACAAGATCACTAAATAATATTTTGGCTTCAAAAAGAAGAGTTGGAACTATAATGTCAATATCAAAATGCTTTAAGGAGAGAAGAGGAATATTGGAGGCTCAAATCTCGTAGTATTTGGCTCAAGGTTGGGGATTAAAACACCAATTTTTTTTATAATCAAGCCAAATATAGGCAGTCCAAAAACAATGTGATGAAAATCACTTTGGGAGATAGGACCACTATGACATATTTTGAAGATATCAAATTGGTTTCCCATAATCACTTTGTTGAATTATATACCCAAAGAGAGGAAGAAAACCACTCAAATATATACTCTATGCTTGAACATATCCTGTTTTTGGTTACAAGAGAGGAGAATTTGGATCTTACTTGACCTATTTCTAAAGGATAAATTCTCATAACCATTTGGAGCCTTGAGCCAGACAAAGCTCCCGGCCCAAACAACTTTTCCATCTCTTTCTATCGCTTCTTCTGGGACCTCATCAAATCTGATCTAAAGAGGATGCTTCTGTATGCCCATCATTCTCTAAGACTTGGGGGGGACACAAAATGGGAACACAAAATCCTCCTTCCTTTCTTTGATCCCCAAAGAATCAAATCCCACCTCCTTCTTTATATTCCAACCAATATTATTGTGCAACTCCTCGTATAATATCCTCACTAAAATCATAGCCTCCCATCTGAAAAAAAATTCTTCCCAAGATAATTTCCCCTAACCAAGGGGGCTTCAAGCAAGATAAAAAAATTGTGGATAATACAGTTCTTGTCTAGGAATCGATTCATTCAACCATTTAGGACAAAGGTAAAAGTATGGTTGTAAAATTATACATGGATAATGCATTTGATAATGTTAGAGATGCTTTCCTTTTTCAGGTGATGGAGTGGTTTGGTTTCAGTACCAATTCCATAAGATGGATAGTGGCTTGCATCAACAACCCTTGGATCACCCCTTTAGTGAATGGTAGAACAACCAATTTATTTCAAGCCAACATAGGTCTTCATCAAGGATGCCCCCTTTATCCTTTATTCTTCGTCATTGTGGTTGAAGCACTCATCAAAAAACTTGAACAAGAAAGAGAGAATGGAAATATTCGTGGACTACAAATTTCCCAAGGAGTAAAAATTATGAATCATTCACAATTCGCTAATGACTCTTTACTTCTGGGTGGTGCCTTTGAAATAATTGCTTCAAGAATGAAATCCACCCTGGACTCCTTCCTTGATGCTCACAAAGGAAATGTAAACAACATGAAATGCCAAGTTTTTGGATGGAACACTTCTCCTCAGGTTATGTGGGCCTTNGAGAATAAACTTATTATGGTAAAGAAAGTGTTAAAAAGGTGGACTAAAACTCCCCTTATTTCTCCAGTAGATGAGAAAAAATGAATCAAAGGTACGCTGGATGAGTTACAAAAGATGTTACAAGATCACTAAATAATATTTTGGCTTCAAAAAGAAGAGTTGGAACTATAATGTCAATATCAAAATGCTTTAAGGAGAGAAGAGGAATATTGGAGGCTCAAATCTCATATTATTTGGCTCAAGGTTGGGGATTAAAACACCAATTTTTTTCATAATCAAGCCAAATATAGGCAGTCCAAAAACAATGTGATGAAAATCACTTTGGGAGATAGGACCACTATGACATATTTTGAAGATATCAAATTGGTTGCCCATAATCACTTTGTTGAATTATATACCCAAAGAGAGGAAGAAAACCACTCAAATATATACTCTATGCTTGAACATATCCCGTTTTTGGTTACAAGAGAGGAGAATTTGGATCTTACTTGACCTATTTATAAAGGATAAATTCTCATAACCATTTGGAGACTTGAGCCAGACAAAGCTCCCGGCCCAAACAACTTTTCCATCTCTTTCTATCGCTTCTTTTGGGACCTCATCAAATCTGATCTAAAGAGGATGCTTCGGTATGCCCATCATTCCCTAAGACTTGGGGGGAATACAAAATGGGAACACAAAATCCTCCTTCCTTTCTTTGATCCCCAAAGAATCAAATCCCACCTCCTTCTTTATATTCCAACCAGTATTATTGTGCAACTCCTCGTATAATATCCTCACTAAAATCATAGCCTCCCATCTGAAAAAAATTTCTTCCCAAGATAATTTCCCCTAACCAAGGGGGCTTCAAGCAAGATAAAAAAATTGTGGATAATACAGTTCTTGTCTAGGAATCGATTCATTCAACCATTTAGGACAAAGGTAAAAGTATGGTTGTAAAATTATACATGGATAATGCATTTGATAATGTTAGAGATGCTTTCCTTTTTCAGGTGATGGAGTGGTTTGGTTTCAGTACCAATTCCATAAGATGGATAGTGGCTTGCATCAACAACCCTTGGATCACCCCTTTAGTGAATGGTAGAACAACCAATTTATTTCAAGCCAACATAGGTCTTCATCAAGGATGCCCCCTTTATCCTTTATTCTTCGTCATTGTGGTTGAAGCACTCATCAAAAAACTTGAACAAGAAAGAGAGAATGGAAATATTCGTGGACTACAAATTTCCCAAGGAGTAAAAATTATGAATCATTCACAATTCGCTAATGACTCTTTACTTCTGGGTGGTGCCTTTGAAATAATTGCTTCAAGAATGAAATCCACCCTGGACTCCTTCCTTGATGCTCACAAAGGAAATGTAAACAACATGAAATGCCAAGTTTTTGGATGGAACACTTCTCCTCAGGTTATGTGGGCCTTNTCAAATTGGTTGCCCATAATCACTTTGTTGAATTATATACCCAAAGAGAGGAAGAAAACCACTCAAATATATACTCTATGCTTGAACATATCCCGTTTTTGGTTACAAGAGAGGATAATTTGGATCTTACTTGACCTATTTCTAAAGGATAAATTCTCATAACCATTTGGAGCCTTGAGCCAGACAAAGCTCCTGGCCCAAACAACTTTTCCATCTCTTTCTATCGCTTCTTCTGGGACCTCATCAAATCTGATCTAAAGAGGATGCTTCGGTATGCCCATCATTCCCTAAGACTTGGGGGGAACAAAAAATCCTCCTTCCTTTCTTTGATCCCCAAAGAATCAAATCCCACCTCCTTCTTTATATTCCAACCAATATTATTGTGCAACTTCTTGTATAAGATCCTCACTAAAATCATAGCCTCCCATCTGAAAAAAAATTCTTCCCAAGATAATTTCCCCTAACCAAGGGGGCTTCAAGCAAGATAAAAAAATTGTGGATAATACAGTTCTTGTCTAGGAATCGATTCATTCAACCATTTAGGACAAAGATAAAATTATGGTTGTAAAATTATACATGGATAATGCATTTGATAATGTTAGAGATGCTTTCCTTTTTCAGGTGATGGAGTGGTTTGGTTTCAGTACCAATTCCATAAGATGGATAGCGGCTTGCATCAACAACCCTTGGATCACCCCTTTAGTGAATGGTAGAACAACCAATTTATTTCAAGCCAACATATGTCTTCATCAAGGATGCCCCCTTTATCCTTTATTCTTCATCATTGTGGTTGAAGCACTCATCAAAAAACTTGAACAAGAAAGAGAGAATGGAAATATTCGTGGAATACAAATTTCCCAAGGAGTAAAAATTATGAATCATTCACAATTTGCCAATGACACTTTACTTTTGGGTGGTGCCTTTGAAATAATTTCTTCAAGAATGAAATCCACCCTGGACTCCTTCCTTGATGCTCACAAAGGAAATGTAAACAACATGAAATGCCAAGTTTTTGGATGGAACACTTCTCCTCAGGTTATGTGGGCCTTAGATCATATCTTCTAGTTTACCCTTGCTGAAGATTGGACTTCTTTCAAATATTTTGGGATCCCTATCTCCCTCAAATCCTCTTATTTGTAGGTCTAGAAACAAATTATTGAGAAAATGAACAGGAAATTAACTCATTGGGGTTTACAAAGGTTAAAACCAACATTGAGAATCATTCTAATTAAAGTTGTCCTCTCAACCCTCCCCATATATCAATGTTAATCACTCTTAGCTCCAAAATTCATATCCAATCAAATCATAAAGAAAATAAGATCATTCTTATGGAAGGGAGGAAAATCGACTCAAACAAAATTCCATCTTGTCAATTGGAACCAAGTTACAAGTGATAAGAATCATGGAGGGTTGGGGATTAGGGAA
>JZKD02S2113594.1:28138-47176 GCA_000966675.3 Picea glauca | reverse complement strand
AAATAAATAACTATAAAATAAAATATTAAAGCTACTTATAGTGATTCACTTTTATACTTGAAGTGAAATACACTTTACAATTTTAGCATGAACTTTTTCAAAAAGGTAACAAAAGTGAGACTTGAACTCAAGACCTCTTACTTAATAAGGCAAGTTTTAACCAAATGGTCTAAAAAAACATATTGTAATTTTTCAGAAGGAGGATTGGTGTTGTTGTTTTTGTTGTTGTTGTTGTTGATGGACTTGGAGAGCATGAAAAAACATTTTTCACACAAGAAACAAATTTTGCTTCTCGATGACAACAAGGGTTAGATCTCGGTTAGCTTACCCAGAAGATGCACCTTTTCCTATTTGTTTCTGATTTGTCGAGATCACACAGGGAGAAGGGAAAAGAGCATACATAGATATAAAAAATTAGCAACCCAAAAATAAAAAAATACAGACCGAAATAAAATCAAAATAAAAATTTGCAGAAATTAAAAAAATGCATATTTAGACTTTATACCTCTGGATCTGACTATAATGGTTGTATCTTGGGAAAATGGAAACCTTTTAGAGTGAAACGAAAAGTGTTCCTGAATGAAATGAGTGCTATGGACACAATGGAATAATCCTCTCAGTCCATAAATGTACAGAAATTCCAGAAAATGGAGATGGGGCAACTCGACTTCACGATCTCGATCTACAACAGGAACGGGTCTTCAAACAGGCTCTGATACCATGTTCGACAACACAGGTATACCAACAAGGGACAAACACCTTCAATAACCACTCACATAACCATATAAAATATCAACACACCGATGTTTTCAGGTGGTAAAACCCCTACACGGAAATATCCATGACCCCAGCCAACGCCGCCACTTGGAGCAGTTTATTAATACAAAGAAAAAGATTACAGATAGATTTTACAAGAGAGTTTCTCACAATCGATTATCGGAAAATGACCCTCCATTCTCTTTAAATAGAGATCATGGACCAATTGGGTGCTAAGCCATGAATCAATGGTCGTTAAGATTGAGGAGAGTATGAACCGTCGGATCACTCTATGTTGGGAACATATCATGACCGTCGGATTTCCTAACTACAAATGCATACTAATGCATACTAAAGAAACACACTAATAAACACACTTTTACCTAACAACATATTAGACCAAGTAGATCTTAACTAACTCCTAAGTGTCTAAATATCCTAACAAAAGGCTACTTTATACAATCCTCAAGGGATTTATGTGGTTTTATTCTGTTGTTTATGCGCCAAGGGAAGTTTGGGAATGAGCCCAACGAAAAACTCCACCCGAAAATGTGGAATATTTTATTTTTTCATATTTGTTTAGGGAATCCATGGGTTGAAAACTAGAAAGGTGTGGAAATTCACGCTTTTCACATGGGTGAACCATGTATGGAAACAAATATATTGTTTTTTAGATGGGTTTGGTGAAGGAGGATGGGATTTAAGTTTGAAAACTAGGGAAAAGGGCTAGGTCATATCACAAATGCTATTGATGTGGAAATATGTGGTATAATAAGTGCCCCTTAATGTGTGAGGTCATAAGGAAAATTGATGGCTGAAATATTAAATATGAGAGTCGAGGATGCAATGAAGTAGATCCAATGAAAGTTCCCGAACAAGTGATCCGAGAAAAAAATCCATCAGGAGAAATCAACTAAGATTATTCTCTTCCCAAGTCAAGAATACATATGCTTATGATCAATGAAAGAATGGCCTCTAAATAAAGTACATTGTAGATCCATGGAATATATGAAAGTATGATTTATTTACATGGCCACGAAAAATACACAGTGGATCCATGTGATATATATAAAGAAACAATCATGTCCACTAGGAATACACAATGGATCCATGAAAAAAGTAGAACATAGCCACAAATGGATACACATTGGAGCTAGGTCTCAAAATCATAATCAAAGGATATCTGGAACCAATGGAGTGAACAAGTGTATCCTCTACAAGTACCAATGTACGAGGGGTGGTAGAATATGTCGGGTAGGATAACAAAATATGTGATGCTCGTACTTCACCTAAAGTCTTCAAAATGATCCGTCGAGGTACAAGTCTACAGAATGTGAATAGATGTGTTGGGGATGACCATGGTGAGACACCGTTTTATTACTGATCATTGATGTATATCATTAACAAACATGATACAACCCGTCGATGATGATAATGGGTGTCAAGGTACCATGGTACAATCTAAGAAGTGTGAATAAATGAGTTGGTGTCGAAGACCTGGTAGAATCTATCGATCATGGGATATTGATGTATTTCCATTGTTAATAGCGAGGGAACCTGCCACTGATGACTGCAAGTCCCAAGGTACCAAACATGACTCTAGATATGTTTATTATAGAAATATATGTTGAATTTGATAGGAAGACATCTGCTGGAAGGAAGCCATTAATACATCCTCCATCATCTAGCACAAGGGGTAACAAAAGGCCAAATATTTGGGAGGACTCAGAGAAACATATTGTAAGGACCAAACCGAGGTACAACTATGGCATTCACCATATGGAATAGTGCATGACAAAGACTCTCTAAATAGTATCTAATAATGTATACTACTGACAAAGATGAGGAATCCACCAATGGGGTTAGGAGAAAATCAAAGTACCACAAAAATCCATATCTGTGATGATTTGTGTTGATGTTGAACAAAAAGGGAAACTACTCAGTCAGATAGTAATGATTTTTTTCATCTACAAAGTGCAAGTTCACCTATAAATGATGGAAATAGGCCTAGGGTGAAACTCTAGGTCATACTCTCAAAGAAATCTGTTGGAGTCAATAAGAGTAGACCTGCCAGCAAGAAGTGAATGGGGACTTTCTATACTAGAACGAGTGAGATACAAATACACTTGTGATGATGATATGTACTTTATTGGGACAGGAAGGTTAACTTGAAAGATCAGAGACATTTTGGAGAATGGACGACTTTGGATGAAACTTCCCTTGAACAAAAGAATGACACATTATGTGACTTAGGAAGCATGGATTATAAACTGGGATACATTTTTGATATAAGAGGCATCATTAAATGCTTCATATCATTGGAAGAATAACCAAATGGAGGAGATTATACTAAAAAATGAGAAAAAGGATCCTAAATTCATACTAAACCTAAAATATTGAGACACCGTCTCAAAGATTGTCCTTTTTCAAGGGCGACAAGACTATTGCCAACAAAACGATAGATGCTTCCCCCATTTTATTTTATTTTTTGTTGTCTTTTCTATATGACTAAATCTTGAAGAAAAACAAATAATGGTATAGCACAGTGGAGGAAACGAGTGTTGTGGGAAAGTTGACTTGTTCCAAAGTGCAAAGAATATACCTTTGGTCAATGCAAGGTAGCATGTGCAGGATAAGAACACTTTAGGGAATTTCTCCTCCAAGGATAAATGTGTTGAGTCACAAAGGAATAAATTGCAAGGCTATGAACTTGTAGGAATGCATAAGAAAATGGTTCAACAATAACAAGATGAAGCTGGCATTAAACCTAAAATCATGAGCGATTAATATGTAATGCAATTACAAATCAACAAAATTTTGGAAGCCCTGTTGGTGAATTATCAAGAAAGAGACTGAGAGGAAGTCATGAGGCTTCAACTCAAATACATGATGAGACTACACATGGATTTTGAGAATATGGATAAGAGTGCAACATGGGTGTCAAAATTCTAGTGATTTACTAACTAGGACACCCATGAAGAGATAATATCTACCATATGTAAGAGACACCTTTAAAGAAATTGAGTGTTTTAGTGTTGCTAGCTAATGGGATACATCCTATGGAAGATATGTGAAATATACAGAGAAATGCATTGTGTAAGTCGAATGGACCCAACCCTATATTCTAGTAAATAACACAATACTTGTTGAAGAGTCTAAAAAATACTAACAAATTAGTAACACATGTTAGAGGGAGTCTTGTAGGTAATGGCCAAAAAATTATTGAGAAGAAGATATGCAACTTCAATGCAAAGTCATCGCAGGACCAAATAGGACTCTCAAGCCTCTGAAAGTATTTCAACATGGATTCCAAACTGCGACCAAGGTTCTAACTAGGGAAACCATGAACCGTAGACTCTACCACTTGAATTAAGACACTTATAAACAACAAAGTAGGTTTTGTGTCACAACTCAGTGGTATTGATCCTAAGGAAAAATGAAAGAGGAAATGGATAATGCAAAAGGGAATGGAGGGGAAAATCTAACTTATATGCCAATTTCAAGATCATTACCTATCAAAATGGATCGACATGGAAGAAAAGGTACCATATAAAAATGTCTTCAAAGTCTTGTATATAAGACAAAAAACACTCACACAGAAGTTAATAAGTCCAATATAGAAACATGTGAAAAAACATGTGTTCAGGGATATGGAACTTGAAAACAAGAAACCCTAAAATTACAATATGGACAGAGGATTGCACAACATTTCGACTTATGCATAGTAGTTCTCCAAGTAGAGCCCATTTCTAGGATCAAACCAAGGGTTTCTTTGGTAACGAACTTTTAAAGTTTTCATTTCAGGAAGAGGTCAAAAATCTATAATCATAGCTTCAAGGATAGGTTGATATGAAGGAAACTCAACATTCATGAAATTGAATCTTGACAATTCACAAACAACAAGATCATACTCAAGAGGAAAAACATAGTAGTTCCTCAGAATAAAAGGGGGAAGTTAAGGATCACATTCCCCATTGGATACACCACCTAATAAATGTCGATACATTTTCCCGATAAGGAAAACATGACTGTAAATATCCCTTCTCTAAAGAAATTGAACACCGAGGATAAGAGACCACATAATTCACCTGTGGTAGGGAAGATTCTACTCGAATACTAGGAACACACAAAGGGAAAAACAAATTTAAAGTCAAACTAGGATGGTGATTATCAGATGAAAGCTTATCAATGGTGACAATGTTTCCATTTTGAGGAAAATGCATCACATGAAATAATGTAGACACCATATCCTTCATAGCATAAACATAATCACGCCCAAGAAGCATATTAAAGCATAAAGATCCTATCACCACTAAAAAATTGATAAGAAAAATATTCGCACCTAAGGTAATAGGAAACTAAGTAAGAATCCCCAAACATTCACTAGGTCTTCTGTCGAAATCCAACGACTCACTAGTCGCTGACACAAGCTTGGGAAAACCAAAATATTGCCAAGCTAAGGAGGATAAAATACTTGCAGAGTATCCTTCATCTAAAATAAATTAACGAATTGCTTTCAAAATATATTCAACCACAACAGTTATCTAGAAAGGTGTAGAAGAAGGAAGGATCGGCTCTACAATATCATTCCAATCAAAGGAAACCATCCCATGACCTGGAGAGGGAATACTCAAAGAGAGTGGAATACCCTCGTGTTCAAAAGGTAATAAACTAGAAATTATAAAGACGTAGTAAAAAAATGCATCACTCGCCAAAATAATATTAAGATCATATGAATATTGTGTCAGTTCCACCACTTTGGAAGACTGGTAAGTCTCCAAGAGAAGAGTGGGATCGACCAAAGATTGCATCGAAATGGCCACTTCCTCAATAATTGGTTGAATAAGATGCGAGAGAAAATGGTTAAGAGATGCATCACCCCCCAGAATGAGAGTGGTATCGGTTGAAGATGGGTTCATCTCGACCACTTCACCAACCAATGATTTATTATGCTATTGGGAAACCGAAGATGACAAATAACTAGAAGGTCCTCCAGACAAGGACCATGCTCTTCGAGCCATACAATAGAAGGGAACAAATGAGTAAGGTGATATTATTTGCAAATATTACAAGGGAACTTGGGATTATGTACTATACGTCTAGGATTATCAACCATATCAACTCCCCCAACATGACTTGCAATGGCTAGTGGGTTTCCCCCAACATGAATTGCAATGGATAGGTGTTGATCTCCAACACAAATTGCATGACTTGCATTAGTTGGTTTCATGCCACCAACATGACTAGGAGAGGTTGGCAACACTTCTCCAACGTGACTAGTAGTGCTTGGTGATAGAGCTCCAACATGACTCATAGAGGTTGGTTACTCAACACCAGTATGACTAGCAATGACTATACATTTTCTCTTAGCAAGACTCACATAGGTTGGTTTCTTTCCCCCATGATAACTCATGTAGGTTGGCGACATGTCCCCAACATGACTAGCAGATGTTGGTGAACTCTTTTTCTTACTCTTCCTCTACATATTCCTTTTATACTTTTGGTTACTAGTAGATATAATTTCACAAAAAGAGGGAGAAGGAGAAGGAGTATAATTCGTGGATGCAGAAGGTGAAGGATCAACATCCATATGATCCCCATGACATAAAGTTCTTCTCTGAGAAGCATCAAGAGAATTTAGGATATTTGGAGTTGTCCACAACCGAACCAATAGTCCTACATTCGACAAAGGAATGTCCATAGTGGCCATCAAAGGGGAACCAATGTTTCCAAAGAAAGGAAAATCATAAGAATCCCCTTGGGCAAGGGTCCCTTGGTTGGTATCCTCAATAACATTGGCCATGAATTTCTTATGCATGGGATCATCCCTTGTCAGATTCGTCATGTACAGAAGATTCTCACGCACTAACTTTGGTGAACAAATGGTGTAAAAAACCATGCCTTCTAAGAGGCAACTCCATGCTTTCAAAAGAAAGTCTAGAGGTCCTTCCTGACAAATGGAGAGATTGGTTGACCACCTTGAATGAAAGATTCAAAAGAGGTGACACTGACACAACCTAAAGCCAAAAATACAAATCATCACTCCACCAAAAATTCTAAGAAAAACATCACAAGTAAACAACTTTTCAAAATATTTAGCCCAAGTGGATAAGGTCCTAAGTCCAAAGAAATGAAAAATTGAAAAGGACATTCTGGATGAGGGAACATGTTGATTAAGTCCCGTGAACCAGAAAATGAAGGAGTGAGAAGTAGTTATCCCAACCTCTAGTGAATATCCTTATACGGTGCAAGCAACCATGCTTCACGGGGCACCATCCAATAGTACTGAAAATTTTGATACGAAATCAACCCCAGGTACAATGAAAAACCCTCGTAGTCATGTATGAGATCCATAGGAAACGAAACTAAGGTCACCAACTCACAATCAATATTCGGGGGTATAGTTGATATTTGGGATAGAGAGTATGGGCAGGATAACTAAGCCTAAAATTCTTCTAGAGGTATGACACCATCTAGGTAACTATCACTTCAGAAAAAATCGCCAATATGCGAGTTGTCCACAATGCTCAATTAAGATTTGGAGGGGATATATCCTTCACTCTCCTTTACATGACCTTGTGTTTGAATTCTCTATTAGAGAAGCTTCTTGGTTTGAGACTCTCCGTAGCTCAAACTCCTATGTTTGTTATCTGGACTGGGATAAATTAACTCTCCAACCTAAACCAAGGCCCTAACCATAAACTTGATTCTGAACACTAAAAACAAAGTCTAGTACATTTTAAGTTTAACATTTGTTTTAGTGATTGTTTTTACTTAAAGGGCATGGAGTGAAACTAATTTTGTTTGAGACTCTTTCAAAAAATTAAACTTATAAGAACACTGGCAAAGAAAACTTTACACTAATTCTTCAATGAAAAAGATTTTCAAACAGAAAATGCATGAACAATCCTTCAAACCTTTAACTAAATTTTTTTCGTTATTTTTCTTTTGAAATAATTTCAATATGAGCAAAAAACATAATCCTAGATGCTAGTATCATTTTCTTTTTCAAATAACAATGCAAACAATGCAAAGGGAGAAAGAGAGCTAACTAGAAAAAACTAGGTTTTTTCATTTTCTTTTTCTTTCTACCAAATCATGCAACATGCCTAAAGACCTAAGTGCTAGTAAGCAAAATTATTTTCTTGAAAAGTTCATAGACAAAGGAACCATAGAAGAATGACCAAAAAACAAGTAGTTTTGTCTTTTCTACTAAATGAAATGAAATGCAAATGAGACAAAATTTTTATTTTTATTTTATGAACACAAGGAACAAGGTAAATAGAAAGAAAGTGAACAATCAAGAATGAATGAAACGTGCCAATCAAAACAGAATCTCATCCCATATACACACAACTGACCTTTCGATTAAACCAAAAAACCTTATAACCAAAATTATAACCTAACCAAAAGAAAGGTATTTCAGACGATTTCAATGTTTTCATAGACTTAAGACAAAAATCAAAGGCAAAAGAAAACCCAATAGGCTCAGATTGTACTAAAGAACCAAACCAAATCTTCCAAAATTGAGAGAAAGGCTCAAAAATCAAGTTCTTCAAAAGATCCACGACCGTGTACACTAGGACCCACAGACATCCATGGCTAAAACAAAGGAAAATCACAAATATCCATGACTCATAAAGGGACAAAGTGCAGATGGATCTTTCAAACCTAAAAAATAAAAAAGCCAATCCATGAGGAGCCTTCCAGGAACTTGGAAAAACTTTCTAGATCGGAAATTCTTTGAAAAGAAAGCCTAGAAAATAGGAAAAATTACATAAATGAATGAAAAAACAAGACACCCCAAGACCGACCCAAACTAGGAGAAGAGATCCATAATGGAGTAGCCAATTCTATTACGAGATTTTTTCCCTACGACCTTGGTTCATTTCACAACAAAGAGAGACCATATGTAAAAGACATAACCTACCGTAACACACAATAATGTTATAAAAAAATAACTATTTGAGGAGATAAAGAGAGAAGGAGAGAAGGAGAGAATTCACACCTTGTATCCTACATATGATGTCAATCATTTCTTTTTCCTGATCTCCACTAGTATCAACCAACAAAACAAGACCAAGTCTATGCTAAAACAAGGTAGTTATGAATTAAAAGCATACATATAATGTGCAAAAATTCATGTTATGGAGAAAACTAACATATATCAAAAGAATGAATCCATTTACACATGTATGGAGGGAAAGATAACTCTTTTATTGAAAATGGTGTAAATGGGTAGTTACAACCTTACTCTAACCACTAACACTGCCTCGAGTCCAACCACCTAGGTTCCTCCACTAGTCCTTCAAGCATCAACTTATCACAATGAATCTTCCTTATATGAATAAGAAGGGATAGGAACACACCCTATTCCCACATATGAGAGAGGACGAAATGTTGGAAAACAAGTTCTAGATCAAGGGGATGTTGCTTAGAGGATCAAGGAAAATAGGGAAGATTGCAAATTTGTTGGCATGATATTTCACCTAGGTTTTCCTCTGCATCCATTCCCTCAGAGGTGCCTTTATACCATCATCAAGGGGTTGAGGTGGTTCTATTCTATTGTGTTCTATCCACTGGAAGTTTCAGAACGATCCCAACCAAAAACATTTCCTGAAAATGTGTATTATTTTATTTTTTCATATTTGTTTAGGGCATCTGCGGGTTGCAAACTAGCATGACACGGATATGTTCCATTTGAAAATGGGTGACCCATGGATGGAAACAAAAAATTTAATTTTTAGATTAGTTTGGTGAAGGAGGATGGGATTTAAGTTTGAAAGCAAGGGAAAAGGGCTAGGCCATCTTAGAAATGCAATTGATGTGGCAATTTGTGGTATAGCAAGAACATCAAAATTATTACAAGATTGCAGGTTCTTAAGACTGAGATTTCAGTTTAATATTAATCTAATTTTTTTGTACAAATTTAAACCATATTATTGAGAAAAATATCCCATATTCTCAAACTTCTTCATTATGGGGTTTTCTTAACAACCGTTAGCAATGACAACCACACATTTTCTCTTGATGACATGTGGGTTTGTATCAAATGACATGGCTTCCAAAGAAAAGAGAGTTCCCTTTACTTCATTCATAATTTTCTTGTCGGTTTTTCTATGACACAAATGTATATTGGTCAGAATCTGAGCTCCATTGGTGCACATTTCTACACTATATATTTTTCATCGACCAATGAGCAAAGAGTAAATAATGGTGAGGAAAAACTAAATTGGGGAAAGATAATTATCTAAGAAATAATTTTGACTATGAAAATTAGGTCGTTGGAGTTTTGAAGCATAAATTTAACTTGTACAGTTCGGACAAACAAAGATTTTACCGGTAGAAAAATAAACAAAAACAACATGGAAATTCGTAGTGATTGTTAATCTCTGATTAAAAAGAACTTTTTCCATAAAATTTTGTTAATCTTCTCTAGTTTTGGTCGATTCTTAAAAAGAGATAAAACTTCAAAATATCTGAAAAAATCTAATTCAAAACACTGAATAACCCAAAACTAACCTTGAAAAAAAGTTGTCATTTTAGTTCAACCATTCAACCCTCAACACATCTAATATTCAATCCTTCCATGCATCTGTAACATCACGGTTCTAACCCTTATGAACTATAATGTATTATGTAAATGTGGCTTAGGATAGGGAGTCAATAAGTTGAAAAGGGGCTAGAGTGCCTAGGAAATGTAATACTTCATATACATTAATAAAATACACCACTGGATGCAAGACCGATAAGGACAAAAGAGATAGGGGGCTATGATTCCACAAGAGAGGGGGCTTGAGGGGCTATGTATTTTTATTATTATTTTATTTTACCAATAATTTATTTTATGGATAAAAGGTGTTACATAAGCTTCTTGGGAGGGAGGCCATGTGGCTCTTGTCTTCATGTGATTTAAACATCCCTTGGGGGATGTTTTGGGTATTCATCGTCTTCTTCCCCTGGTTTTTATGTTCCCTTGTTCTTCTTTCCTCTTCACTCTCTTTTTCTAGTTCATATTCTCTTGGGCTGTTACACATTATTTTCGTCACCCTTATGACCGTTAATGATGTAAACCTATCTATTTCCTTCAGAGGGGTCAGTGGCCTAAATTCTTGAAGAAAGAAGGGAGAAGAACTTTCCCTGAGAGAAGTTGTATTTTCCTTTGTAAAAGCCCTATTAAGAAAGATTTTTGCAGGTTGCTATATAGATAGGGTGCAGAAATGCCTGGTTTCCACAGGCTGCACTATATCTAGGGTGATTAAATGCCTAGTTTCCACAATATTCCTATAGCTAGGGTGAGGAAATCCCTGATTTCCACACACTGCACTATAGCTAGGCTGCGGAGTTTTCGCAGGTTGCTCTATAGCCAGGGTGCGATGACCTTTGTACGTGGGAAAAACGAGTGTCGTCTTGATGCTTCTGTGGTGAGGTGGCCTCTGAATGGTTTGGATCTTACTCGCTTTCATGATTTAGTGGGATCATCCTAACCTCCTCACCTTATCCTCTTCAACTTATAAAAGGAGAGGAGATATCATGGAGAAAGTTAGCTTGAGTTGGATTGAGCTTGGGAAATTTATTTTGGCTTTGAGATTTGCTTTGTCAAGATAGATTGTGAGTAGCTATCAGATCCATGGTCTCAGAATCCTTGGAGAAAGAAGTGTGTGGGAAGCAAGGAACAGTTGGAATGAACCTGAAGACATCAAGGCATCTAGTTGTATCTTTCTTCCACATTATATAATACAGGGGAATATTTCTTTCTCATAAAATCATTAGCATTTTATTACATGACTCCTTGATCACATGTTTAGGTTTTCATTGAATCTACTATAGTTTCTTTCACTTTGGTTGGTTTGTGTCATTGCAAATTTGATCTCACAAGAGCACCAAAGCAAAGTGGGGACAACAAAGATATAAGGAAGAGATATCTTAAGGTATTTCATCCATTCCTTCTTTGGTAGTAAATTCAATGGTAGCAACTTAGGGAAAGCATCATGTCCTGTCTTGTTTTGTTCTAGATCTAGGTGGATCTAGGGAGATTAGTTTATGTCTTCATTTACCGATTTATCCAATAACAAAATTGGCAACACCACTAGGGATCAGATTGTTTTCCCAGTTTGTCTTGATTTCTTTCTTTGATTGCTTGGTTTCTATTTTCTATGTCACTGGGAGATCCAGCTTGACTCTTTGAATGTTAAACTTCACTGGAAAACCTTCTTCATTTTTAATTTTTTCCATTTTTGTTTGATTTCTGCACCCTTCTTTGAGGAACAGTGCGTCGACTTGAGATTTCCGCACCCTACTTGTTTAGACCAGTGCGGAAAATTTGTACCCTACACATATCTGGCTTGTGGCGATCAAGGATTTCCGCACTGTGCTAGTCTTCTAGCTTGCATAAATTGTTAAAAAAAATGTTTTTTCGTGGTTTTCCCTGCCCACATCTGTGATATGATTCTGGGGTGATTTGTTGGGTCTAATTACAGTCTTCTTGAAAAAATTTGAATCTTATTTTATCCATCTTTGCATTATTTTTTCTTTGTTTTCTTTTAAAAGATTTGATCTCTTCCTTTGAGTGTCTTTCTGTTACAAAGCATTTTTTTTCTTTAGAATTGTTTAGTGAAAGAACATTTATTTTTTCTGAATAATTTGTGTTAAAAGAGAAACTTAGTTCGGGTTGATTTTTGTTTTGAGGAAACTCACTCTTGCTTTTAGTGCCTTTTTGAAACAAAAAATCTTATTTCATGCGTTATATTATATTGGGGGCATCCTTTGCATTTGAAGTAGTGAAATTGCATGATTCTTGGCATTTTTTTGGTCTTAAATTCTAAAAAAAAATCCCCCTGATGGCCAGGGGGGGCATGAAGACATGTGTCGTGTATTAGTGTATAGTCTCTTTGTATCATCTCTTGAAAATATTGATATTGATGAGTTTTAAAATTTTGGGACATTGTGCATATGGGATTGATAAATGTTTTCTCCTTCTCGTAGCATAGCTTTCATCGAAATGAAAAGATTGCATCTTCGTATCTTTGCATAACTTTCGAGTCAGTCAAAACACCATATTGTCCACACCATTTTTATCTTGAGTAACAACATCCATAAAATAAAGCGGTTATAAAAATTGATTAGACATTTTTATATTTTTTGGTAGCAAACTTACATTAGATTAGTTGTAGGGCTTTGGAATAGGTGTGAAAGATAAATTTCCAAAGCTACAAACAAACATAGAATCTTGAGTTAGGGAGTGTCGAAATCCACTTATTACATTATGTTCTAGGAATCCCTTCTAACACAAGGGTCAACCACGAGGTCGCATTGAGACTGGCAGAGTTACTCACCCTAGTTTGTTGGTCTTGGTGTAGAGATTGTACGTATTATGGGGGTCACTTGAAGGTATACCCATAATGATGAGTGGAATCCTTTCAATTTTATTTTGGGATAGATACCCTGCCTTTGCACATGGATCAGACTGTCAATTGTTTCCCTAGGCATCATTGTAGTTGTTGGTAACCTTAGTGGCCTATCTCTTTAGGGTCTTTACACAAGGTGACTGTGGAGGGGCGAGTCTTCATAGTACCTGGAATCGACGTTGGCCAAACTCACTTGGTCTCCTTGGAAGGGTATACCCATGATTATGTGTGGGATCTTTCACCCAGGTGTAAGTCTATTAAGCATGTTGTCAATGTAACTTTTCCACCCGCTCTATCTCAGCCCCTTCTTACATTGTTCCCACGAAGTTGGATTTCATAACCAACTAGTGTGCTCATTGTGAGAAGGCTTTGTTTTCTTGCTTGCTTACTAGATTTTTAGCATGTGTTGTTTGTTCTCCCTAGCAGACTCTAGGTTGGATCTTTATTTAATGGCGTCTGTTCCTGGAACGACTGATGAAGGAACCCCTATTCTAGGGGAACCTTTTGTTTTTCCTTCTTACAGGAACATTGGTCCTCCTCACATCACTACTTTGATCCTTCTAGGTCTCACAATTGGATTACCGGTATGGTTGTTTTCCACTCAAGTAATATTGAATGCAACTAGTACTTATGTTGTAAGAACTTCCCCCCAATAACATCAACCTCATGTTGATCCTTCTCCTTCTTCACTAGTAATATCTTCTTCACCTTCTCCACTTGCAAGGTCTTCTTCCATTTCATCTTCTTCATCGAATGAAAGCTCCGACGCTAGTAACTCGATGGATAAGAAGAAGAAGAAAAGGAAGAATAAGAAGAAGAAAAATAAGCAAGGTTCCAAACTTCCAACCACTACCGGACAAGTTGGAAAGAAACCAGTTACTGTTAATTGTGTTGGGAGTGTTGATGATGCCAAGATCACCCAAACACCTCGTAAGCCCAAGTACCCTTATAGGATTTGTAAGAGTAGCCATATTCTTAAGGATTTCCCTGGTCTATCCAAGGCTATAGAATCTTGGTTTACACAACCTCTCCAACCCATGTCGTCAACCTCTGAACAATATGTTGATGACATCCCATCAACTAGTCAAGATATCATTGGGAAGAAGAAAAGTAGAGTCAAGTTCTAGTGTATGTTATGAAAAGGGAGTCATCTAACTCACCTTTTCCCTCGTATGGATGAAGCCTCAAAATTATTATAAGACATGATTGTTTCACAACCCCAACTTTCAACTGCTTATCGCAAGCTTACTCTCGACCCACCTGTAGTTGATGGAATGATCAATCCATCCCCTTCATCGGTCAATCTAGTTGATCATGTAGTAAATATGGTCATGTCCTTAGTTGAACCAGTTGACCAAGTAGTTGATCTGATCCCATCCTCGATCAATCCCACTCTCCCACCATAGAGTGCAAACCAAGTGGTCGTTCCGATTTCCTCCTCGGTCAATCCCACTCTCCCATTAGAGAGTGAAACCAAAGCAGTCGATTCGCCTCCACCTGTCAACCCCATTCTCCCCTTGGAGAATGAAACCCAAGTGGTCTATTTTACTTCATTATCATTCAATCCTACTCTCTCGCTAGAGAGTAAACCTGATATTTCTCACATTTTTCTTGTTGATACAGAATCTACCATGACGGGGGCCATTCCTCCTCTCGTGGAACCTCCCCCAAGTAACGAAGCCATCCTTTTTAATTGGGGTGTGCTAACTGGACCTCATATTCCCTCTCACATTCCTTTCCAGATTATAGTGTAGGTTTGTGGTCGAAACATTCCTCAGACGTTGATAGATGAAGGTGCGTCCATTAGTATTTTTTTCTCTATTGCTTGGAAGGCTTTGGGTTGTCCTCAACTTGCACTGTTTATGTAGAATCTGTTAGCTTTTAACATAAGAACCACTCAACCTTTAGGGACCCTTCCTTAGTTTCCTATAACTTTGGGAGGGAAAATTGTCTTTATTGATGTCATGGTATTCTAAGATCCCTTGGATTTCTCTTTACTCCTTGGGCGGGATTATGTCTATGCCATGAAAGCTATTGCATCCAATCTTTTTTGTGTGATATATTTCCCTCATGATGGAATAATTGTGACTATTGATCAAATTTAATTCATCGGTACTGACTGGATTACCTCCCTAAATGGTTCTTATATCCTAACAGTATCACCCCTGCCACATGCTAATTATGTGGCATTATCTCCCATGACTTCAACTTCTGATGATTTGGATCTGGTAGTTGACATGGTGATATCTTCGATCGAGATTTTAGAGCCTGATCTCTTTACCCCTATAGCATCCCTCAACATGTGTTCCTTCCAGAGTGTGTTTCTTCCATCGAGTGAAGATATCTTAGAGGCCATGACCGAGTTTCATCCCTTGACATGGTGTCCTTCCAGAGAAATGTCATATTGGAAGTTGTGATCAAGAAGAGAGTCTTGAGCATGGTTTTTTTATTTCAAGCTCATTAAAAAATGAAACTAGCTTTGAGAATGGTTTTCTGATTTCAAGCTCATTAAAAAATGAAACTAGCTTTGAGAATGGTTTTCTGATTTCAAGCTCACTAAAAAATGAAACATGCTTAGAGCATGGTTTTCTTATTTCAAGCTCATTAAAAAAATGAAACCAACTTTGAGCATGGTTTTCTTATTTCAGGATCATTAAAAAATGAAACCAACTTTGAGCATGGTTTTCTAATTTCAAGCTCATTAAAAAATGAAACCAGCTTTGAGCATGATTTTCTGATTTCAATCTCATTAAAAAATGAAACCAGTTTTGAGCATTGTTTTTTATTTCAAGCTCGTTAAAAAATGAAACCAGCTATGAGGATAGTTTTAGCATCTTTATGGAAAGATCGTTAAAAAATGAAACCAGCTATGAGGATAGTTTTAGCATCTTTGTGGAAACCTCGTTAAAAAATGAAATAGAGGTTACGTGCATAGTTCTTCTCACATGTCAAGATCATTAAAAAATGAAACAACCTCCCCCTCTCTGTTTGAGTCAATTCCTTTGTCTAGTATTTGAAGCTTCCTTTCATTCTTCTTTGCAGTTGGATGAAATGAAGCTTGGGGGGAAATGTTTCCAGCCTCTGGACTTCATGCTAGAGTTGAGCCATTAGATTCTTAAGTTGGGGGCTAAGTACCAACCATGCATTGGCAAGTCACAAGCATAGTATTCTATGGTTCAAGCTTGTGTAAAAATGAAACCAACTACCTCAAGCATAGTTTCCTCTGGTTCAAGCTTGTGTAAAAATGAAACCAGTTCCAAGAATAGTTTTGTTTAGTTTTTAAGATTGTGTGAAAATAAAATCTATCCCAAGCATAGTTTTGTTTTGTTTTAAAGCTTGCGTAAAAATGAAAACAATCCTGAGCTTAGTCTTGGTTCTTTCTCATGCTTGTAAATACATGAGAATAAGTTACCGATCTTAGTCTTTGTTCTTTCTCATGATCGTAAATCAATGAGAATGTAACCGAGTATACTTTTATCACTTTTTCATACTCGCAAAGGTTATACGAAAAAGGAACCTGATGGAGTTCCCTTTAAGCTCTTTTTAGACTCTCTAAACAAGAAAATATTGTTGAGTGACCTTGTTCTTTTCACGCTCGTTAAAGTTTTTGAAGAAAACATTTGTTGAGTGATAGTTTATCTATTTTTCGGTCTCATCAAACTACTTTATGAAAAAGGAACTGAGAGAGTTCTCTTTAAGTGTTTTTTAGACTCTATAAACATGAAAACCCCTCCATTTTTCTCTCTTTGGGCTCGTTAAAAAAACACATCGACAGACCCATATGGGACCAAACCACTCCTTCTTAGGGTTCGTTAAACATACTTCGAGGGACTTGTCCGAAGGATGAGCTTACATTATGAGCATATGTTATCCTCCTCAATATTGTGTAAAAATAAAGAGGTACTTGCCATAAATGGTGGGGGAAAAATTGGGAAAGAAATGTATCTAAACCTATATTCTATGGAAGAGTCACTTTTGAACATGACACCCTTTCACTCGCTTTATGTCTAGGTTGGAAAATCCTCTTGTCTCTTGATCATACTCCTTTATAAGATTACAATTTGGTTTGTGATCCCTGTTGTTGAGTCAGTGTTTCCAAGATAGTTGTTGTGTCATGAATTTGTTCAAAAAGAAGTTCAACCCAGAAATCATTTTATTGCGTCAGCGATGTATGTAGTCTTTAATCCTTCTATTGTGTCGACCATCTCTGAGTTATTCCTGAATCACTTGTTACTCTTATCTACATCAAATCTTGTTACCCATTTCATGTCATTGATGTGGGATACATTAAGGCCCTCCTGTGATGAGTCTTTTCCTGTCGACTTCACCTCATTATCTAATAATTAGACTTAGAAACTAATTGGTACCTTGGAAATTGCATGCCTCAATGACAGGTTTCCTCACTTTCAATAGTGGGTTTTCATTATTGATCCCTGATCTAAATATTCCACCAAGTGTTCGACTTTAGCTCATTAATTCACACACGTTGGATTGTACTAGTGTACCTTGGGAGTCATTTACATTAATGGTGATTTCCCTCGCACTTGTTAACGGTATTCATTAATGATCGGTAATCAAGTGGTTTCTACCATGTTTGACTTCAGCACCTGTAATCGCATGGTTACATTCGTACTATAGAGTGGTAGATATGAAGACCCCGAATCTTTTTTGATAGATTCAGGTTGCATTGGAATATATTCAATTTGTATTGTTGCATAGATCCACATTGTATGTCTCATGGTTATGTTCAAATTTGAGTCTTTAACACATAGATCCACACTATATTTTTGGTGGCTATGTTCATATTTGAGTCATAATGGCATGGATCTACAGTGTATGTTTGTTGGCCATGACCTATCTTACTTGACATGGATCTTTGCATGTCAAAATTTATGCTTTGAGTCATTAGTATTCTGAGTATGGGAATGCCTACCTCAGTGATGATATATTATTGTACTATATTTTCTTGTTTGTTGGCAGGTTTCCGACCGAATGTTCTTTGTTCCCTACACACACTCGACAAAGTATATCAGCTATCACTATGTTCTAACTTCATACTTTGGGGAGCTCTCTATTACACATTATTTTCATCACCCTTATGACCGTTAATGATGTAAACCTATTTGTTTCCTTTAAAGGGGTTAGTGGCCTGAATTTTTGAAGAAAGAAGGGAGAAGAAATTTCCTTGAGAGAAGAAGTTGTATTTTCCTTTGTAAAAACCCTATTAAGGAGGATTTTCGTAGGCTGCTATATAGCTAGGGTGCAAAAATGCCTAGTTTCCATAGGCTGCACTATAGCTAGGGTGAGGAAATGCCTATTTTTCATAGGCTGCACTATAGCTAGGGTGAGGAAATTCCTGATTTCCGCAGACTGCACTATAGCTAGGCTGCAAAGTTTCCACAGGTTTCTCTATAGATAGGGTGCAGCAGCCTTTGTATGTGGTAAAAATGAGTGTCTTCTCGATGCTTATATGGTGAGGTGGCATATGAACATTTTGGATATTACTTGCTTTCATGATTTACTAGGATCATCCTAACCTCCTCACCTTATCCTCTTCAACTTATAAAAGGAGAGGAGCTCTCATGGAGAAAGTTAGCTTGAGTTGGATTGATCTTGGGAAATTTATGTTGGCCTTGAGATTTCCTTTGTCAAGATATATTGTGAACAACTATCAGATCCATGGTCTCAAAATACTTGGAGAAATAAGTGTGTGGGAAGAAAGGAACTGTTGGAAGGAACTTGACGACATCAAGGCATCTGGTTGTATCTTTCTTCCACATTATATAATACAATGGCATGTTTCTTTCTCATAAAATAATTAGCATTTTATTACATGACTCCTTGATCACATGTTTAGGTTTTCATTGAATCTACT
>JZKD02S2113572.1:28432-39584 GCA_000966675.3 Picea glauca | reverse complement strand
AGAAAATGCAGAAATATCAGGACGATATGAAAGCATTGTTCGACATCAAGGCAAAAAACAGAGAATTCCTACCAGGTGATTTAGTATTAAGATGGGATGCGAGAAGGGAAGAAGCTGCGAAGCATGGAAAATTTGACCACCTTTGGTATGGACCATTCAGGGTCTCGGCTCCAGAAGGAAAAAATTCCTTTCTCCTAGAAAATATTGATGGAGAAGTTCTCAGCGCCCCTATCAACGGGCGATATCTAAAGCACTACATGACTTGACAGTCGTCGGAGGAAAAAGGAAATAAAATAAAATGAAAAATAAGAAATTGTATATATATAATTGTAAATAAATAAATTTTATTATAAGTTTTTGTACATATTTATATTTTTGCTCAAGCATTTATTTTCAATTTTTTTATTTTCCTTCCTAAATTCTCAACGCATTTTAAATCAAATTCGTATTTGTTTTTGCAGGATTCCAGCTGCAGATGAAACTAACTGAAGAAATAAGGTGCAGATCAGTGTGGGAAACAGAACGACATAAAACAGGTGATACATAAGATAATTCGTAGCCCACAAAGAAATTAAAAAGTAAAGACAGAGGTAAGTTTTTCCAATACTCTAGTCATGAAAGGTTGTTTTAAGCAATCTAAGGTAATATTATTCAAATTGAAATATATAAAGAAGATAATAGGATTATTTTTTACTTCATAATCCTCAAACCGAATAATTTGAATGAATGCATTAAAATCCAAAAAAAAGTCAGTCACAATTTTTGTTCCTAAATATATCTGAAAACCAGTCCCGAACTATTGTCACCTTTTGTATATTAAGCCATTGAATTGCTACCTTGTTTTCTATCTATATTTGGAGTCTAACTCTAGCAGGTCACTATCTTCCCAAGTTTTTGCAAAGGAGTAAAAGTTTTTCGTTTTTAACCTCAGGGATTTCGGAACAGATCTTAATAAGAAAGTTGGTCCTCACAATTACTTGATCTTCTGCTAAGTTAAGGAAGGTTTATAGTGATCCTAACTTCCTAGGGTTTTCAACGGCGTTGAAAAAATCAAAGCTTGCTTGAACAGGATGTCCCTTAAAGTTTTTTATTATTCTCCCTCGTCTCCCTAAGAACTAAAGGTCTTGTGAGGGTCAAAGGAAGGGTGATACCGAGTAATCAAAATAAGTTGACAGACCTCTGATAAAAAATATTACACAGATCTCAGCCCTGATATAAACTGATTGCTCCCATCTTCGTGTTTTAAAAATAAATACCGCGACAGGTGGTGAAAGGAAATTCAGAAATGATTGCCCCCACCTAGTCCATTAAGACGATGAAAGGAAATTCAGAAATTATTGCCCTCATCTTAGCGTTTAAACGCATAAATATTTTCCGAAGTGGTGAAAAGAAATTCAATAAAAAGGGGTCAGACAACTTCATCGGGGTACTGAACAGGCTCGCTGGAAGTGAAGCAATGTTTGAGAGATCTGTAAGGTTGTTATACGTAAACATCAATTTACTCTGGTAATCAACGCTTTCTGAAGACCTGATCATTTCCTCAAAATTCCGAAGAGACTTCCCTATTTCAGAATAAATAATATCATTCTTTTGATGCAAGCTAAGAATCACAAGACCTATTGAAAATCCTAGGAGCATTACGACTGTCTTAAAGCGTCGCCAAAACTTAGTAGCAAGAAAGGGAAAATTGTGAAAGTGACTTCAGCTGTGTTTAGAAAGAGTATCTGAGTTCGAAAAAGTTTCTGGGGTTCCAAGCGAAATTCCCCTCCCCTTCTATCTTTGACCTTGATTTTTTTGTTGATTTTAGCCTATGACTCCATTTACCCAATTTTGGCACCTGGTCTACTGTTCTTCCCACCTCACAGGGAAGCGGGATCCCTAGTTGCAGCCTATGTTGGAGCCGCCCTTGTTTTTCACCTCGCGCAATTTTCAATTTTCGATACTTGAGATCTAAAGTTGCTTTTCTTCTCCTTCCAAAATCATAAAGCTCTGAAATCTTGTCCCATGAATAGCAATGCTTTGTCATTTTCAAAAGGAGTCCATTTTTCGCAAGTATGTTTTCTCTTTTGTTTTATTTCGGGGTCTCGCAAGTCGGACACTTTATTTTTGAATTCACAAGTCCCTAGTCACGAAAATGCGAACTCAGCTCTAATTTTCATCCAAGGCGTTAACTAGGGTAAAATCTTTAACCTCTGATTAGACGTCATCGGGGTTTCGCGCCTCGGCATCCATCAGACCTATTTTTTGGTCTTGTAGCCCCGATAGCCGAGAACACGATGACTTTTTGATAACCTTGGTTAGAGACTAAGGGTAAAAAACTAATCATGGTTAAATTTGGTTCTCGTCACTTCGTTACTCGACACTTTCTTTCATCAAGTTAAGGTGTCCAAAAATCCGATTCACGAAGTTGCGACATAATTATAGCGAGATTATTTAGTTGCCTAATATAAGACTTCCTTCTTTTAATTTGAGTCTTAATTATCGCCACATCGCGATATCGCAACTCGGCATATCATTCTTCCAAAAGTTTGTCTTCGAATTCCTGAGTCGCGATATGACGATTAGGTTAGTTATATAATTAAGAATGTGCCAAATCATGGTTATTATTTAAGGAAAAATCGGTACTCGCAACCACGCGAGTTGAAAAGTCAAAATCTAAAAAGAAAATTTACGATACAACGAAAGGCAAGAAAATGGTTAACGTTGTGAAATTTGAAATTTTAAAATTAAATGAGATATGCCCCGCGTATCGAGGTTGGCACACTTCACGAGGAATTTACTTGCTCTCCATAACCCGGTTGTCTGTCAAGCCGCCGAATATTGATGACATTAATGAAGAATTAGGGTAAATCCACGAGTAAATAAGATCAGATTTATACAACAAATTTGGTTTTATTTGCGATTTGATAGACTTACTTCAAAGGTACAGGATTTTCAAATATATACGAGAGTTTCATTCTTTTTAAACATTTCTCATAAGCGCACAGAGCTCACCTTTCTCCGAGAGAACTCATTTTCGCATGTATACACAGGTCTATTGCAGAAGAGTGAAAAAGAAAGCATCATCCATGGCTCCAAGGAGAGCAGCGAAAGCAAATGTCGAGGTTGCATCACAGGGTCCAGACAACGTCTCAGATACTTCACCACGGACTGGCGGCTCAGTACCCACCTGGTCGTTTATTTCAGACATTCTACAATCCGAATTAGTAAACTATTCAGAGTCGGATGACGATGACAATGATATTGTAAAGGATGACCTGAACACTAAGTATAAGACAATTGTTCGGTCGGGAATGAACCTGGTTGCAACCAGACCTCGATTGCACCCATATTATGACATGATCTGATGGGCATTGGATCACATCGACCTGTCCACCAGAACTATCGTAAATGACCGACAGGTCATGGTTGGAACTTTCAAACCAGAGCATATCCAATCTATGTACAAGCTCCCAGCGACTTCTGAATATACATATGGCAAAGAATTCCTGGAGGAATTCAAAAAGAAGGAATGCGAAGAATATGACAAAACCATGCCTGGTTTGATCAAAGATTGGGTCTCGCACTCTGCAACATTCAGAGCGAATGACAAAGGTGTGTATTCGATTTCTTCATTGGAGCCACAGTTTATGTATGTGGTGATGATGACTTGTCGACTTTTCGGATGGGAGGATATCGCACATTTTTACATCCAGTGGGAAACCTCTCATCTTTCGGGTAGCGGAAGGTTGCTCTTTTAATTGGCTAAGATGCTCTCCGACAGTTTGTTTAACAGAGTTACAGATTACTGGGAGAAAAAAGCAGTTGGGAGACCATATGGATTCTTCATGTCCGCGTATATCATGGACGCAATATGCTCCCTGACACCTTTTCCTTTAATAAATTGGGCTTGGAATCCAACCCAGGAAAAAACGGTGCATGTATACCACGACAAGCTGTGGGAAAATAATGCAAATGAGTTTATTTATGAGATTTTCAACTGAGTGATAGTGCCCCTACACGTCGCCATTTTTGGTCTTTCGCCACCCCACATCTTTGATAGCATTGCTGCGAATCTAAGCAGTATCGCGGACTGGTATGTAGAAGAAGAATTCTCCTATTTTAGAGTTTTCAGAGCAGTTGTCCCTCCTCTGGCACTACCACTTTTCATCCCCAACAAGCTGGCCTGTCGTGAGATTACATGACAAATAGTAATCGGTGGAGTGAGTAAAGAGCTCAAAGCGTCATCAAAGAAGGTATGGTCATTTTTCCCTGTTCGACTTAATTCCTATTCCTTATTAGATTTCGAACATGCTAAGGCTAAAGCTGCAACCTTAGAAGACTTGAGCCTAGTCTCTATTGAGTACAAAAAGCATGATCCGCAGAGAATTGTAAGCACCCATTTGGGGAATTTTGGATTAAAAAGGTTTGAACACGAGTGTTTTCCCTCGGATGATGTTTTCCGAGGGGCGAGGTCCTATTCGGAAGTGCAATTTCGAAACAGATCTCTAGCACCCGAAGATAGGGCCTCGGTTTTAAAATTTCAGGAACATAGGAAAAGATGTATCCCCATGGTGCTAGGAGGTTTGGGACTTTCCAAGGACAAAGAAAAGGAGGCCGAGAGTTCTGTGGGGTAAACTTCTAATCCCGAAAAATGTCAGGAAGGGGAGCAGAACCAGAATCCCAAACAGAGGAAGAGTCCCGAGCAGGAGAAGAATCCTGAACAAGGCAAGAGTTTCGAACAAGGGAAAAGTCCCGAGCAGGAGAAGAGCCCCGAACAGGGGAAGAGTTCCGAACAGGGGAAGAATCCCGAGCAAGAAAAGAATCCAGAGACAGGGATAGAGACGAAGACCTCCGATCCTCCGAAAGAACAGGACTCACTTGTCACACCAGGAAAGGTGGCGAAGCAAATCGGACAACCCATCACCTCTGTCACACCCTTGCAGTCGGCTCAGGGAGACGTCAGCGAGGGATGGATATTTGGTGAAGAACTAAGACCTATAAGGGCAGAGGAACTCCCCCCTAATGAGTTCTTTTTTGACAGAAAGAGAAAGGTTGTGGTAAAGCGGGAATTTTATCAAGAGGGAGAGTCCACTGTTAAAAAATTCAAAGTAATGAAAGATGGAAAAAACAAGAAAAGTGATGAATTCGCCACAGAGATAGCAGGGACGTTGGGAGCTTATGCATCAGCGAACCAATTCTCGGTTGAGATGTTGAAAAATCAGCTCAAGAGGAAAAATCGACTGATCAAGACTCTAGAAGCCCGAATAGCTTCAGCTGCGGAAGATGCTAAGAGTCAAGCGAGTGGATCAATAGAGCTAGCCCAATTGGCCGATAAGAAAGAGATCGAAGTCCTCAAAACCAAGCTGGAACAAGCAAACTCAGTGATCCGAGAGGGTCGAGTGCAGTCGGGTCAGCAGAGGGATACGATCACACAGGTACAGGCTCAGTTAGAGGTAGTAGGAAGCAATGTGATCGACATCGAGATTGTTAAATCCTGAGCAATCGACATTCAGAGCATGATCTCTTCTGCTCAACAGAGTCTGCTAAAAAAAGTAGGGGAATTTCGAGGAGATTGCCTGTTAATGCATCAGATTTTTTAGAATCTGATCGTCAAGGAAAGAAACGCAGAAGTTGCTCGGATAGCCTTCCAAGAAGCAGTGATAGCCACCAACAATAGGTTCTCAGTAGGGTCTCCCGGGCTCACCATTGCTGAACAGACTAGGGGTAATATTTTGTTAAAAAATTGGGAGCATGATATTACTTTAAGCAAGGAGCAGGCTCAAAAAGTGTCATATTCACTAGAAGAAGCTTTCAAAGCCATAAATGGTGAACTGTTGGGGATGGAAAGTGGGGGTGACACAGAGACGCTAAGGCAGATGAATATAGAGCGTATCTCCCTCGACATGAAGGAGAAAAATGAGAGAAATTTGGCAAAGATCTCTAAGATAGATAAGGTAGACATGGCTCAAATTGATGGACATTTGATTCAGCCCAGCACACAACTCGGCGCTCTTGATATGGTTGATGCATATATGAGGAATAGACTTCCACAATTAGCCCGAGAGTGCTACTTTTCCGAAGCCATTTGTCAAGCAGAGTCGTCACAGTTTGTATCCCAATTCATGGACAGATGTAGGATATGCAATGAGTCTGTGAAAAGACAAGCACCTGGCCCTTTTTGAAAATAAAGTAGAAGAGATGGAGTGTTTTCACTCCTCACAGCTGCCAAGAAGAACTTTCACAACTTGTATCCAGTTTATGGACAAATGTATAATATGCACTAAGTCACGTAAAAGCAGGCAGCTGACACTTTTTTGAAGATAGCAGTAGGAAGCGGCAAAATTGTATAAATAGATAACCAAAAGAAGAACCAAAGGCTGGACTTTTTGGTAAAGAATGTAATAGAGATTTTGCATCAAAGAAGTTAATACAAGCAAGTTTGAAGATTTCCGATTCTGTCACGATTGTGTTACAAGTTTGTTTCGTTATGTTTTCTTGTTTCTTTTCATTTTGCTCTACATAATTGATGTGTATCACTATAACTTGGTACGACCACTACTATAGTGAAGGGATTTTAAATTTTTGTAATTGTTTCTTGTTTTTCCTCTGCACCAGCTATCAGCAGGTGTAAGACCAATTCGCATTTACAGAATTTTATATTTATTACACTATGTCAATTATTTCTATGTCAATTTCTTCTTCTGTGTATGTGTGAGTTTTCTACTAATAGGAACCTTACGTTATCCACAGCTAAATGTTTTTCTCTCATTCCACATATTTACTGAAAAATAATACAGTTACAGGAAAGGGCCTTCAGTTTTCATTCCTATTTTGTTCTTCATGCAAAAATTTCTCTTATTTCGACTAAATTGAAACAACGTTGAAATCTCATGTTAAATCATTTCCATACTGGTACTGTTCCTCAATGACTATCCCTGCAGCTACTCAACCTAATATTCAACCCGGACTTTCTAATCAAAATCATATCGCTTTAAATCTTTTCGATACAATCCTTAAAGTTGCTAACACCAGGGAGGAATTAGAACTTTCGTGGGCAGCCATTGAGCGTGATATAACTGCTCAAGAGCAGTTGGAAGCTAGACAGCGAGAACGTAGAAACCTTCATTAGTTTCCTACACCGAAGGTTAACATATAACTTTGTATTCATTTTTTACATACTTTCGGATGCCTTGACACTGTACTTTAAGCCTTAGTACAGACTCAGGAACAACAAGACCCAACCATAATTTTTGAAACTTTGAGTGTCTTCCCCTATCAACGTGAGTTGAATCCCACAATGGTACATTTTCATTGAATTTAAATTTGATAGTTTTGACACTCTTGTTGAAATACTTCTTAATGGTTTGTTGTCTCCTTTTTATATTATCCAAGGAAAAAATCCTTTGCTCCTCTAAAGCTAGGAGTGCATTTATCCTTTGTAAAACATCATAAGAATTTAATTCTTTGATCTGTAGCATTAACCGTAAGGAAGAAAGTTCCATCTCAGTAGGCAGGATGGCTTCTTGACCATAAACAAGCTAGAAATGAGTGCAACCAGTGCTTACCTTAGCGGTAGTTCGATCTGCCCAAAGGGCGTAAGTGAGGAGAGTGTGACATTGACAAGGCTTATCTTCGATGAGCCTTTTGAAGATTCTCACCAGATTCTTGTTGGTAGACTCGACCTGCCCATTTCCTTGGGGATAATAAGCTGACGAGGTGAAATTTTTAACCCCCAACTTAGCTAAAAATTATGTCATCTTGGCATAAATAAAAGTGGGACCATTGTCTGTAATAATTTCCAATGGAAGACCAAATCTGGAAAAGATGTTATTTTCAAGGAAAGAAATCACCTGATCATCTTTCAAGTGCTTAAGTGGGACAACTTTAGCCCATTTTGTAAAATAGTCTCTGGTTGTCAAAATAAAGACTTTTCCTGTTGAAGATGGAGGATTAATAGGACCAATAAAATCCAATCCCCACTTTGAAAAAGGAAAGTTTGGGAGGACAAGTTGCAATGGCATGGCTGAAAGGCGTTCTTTCCCAACAAATTTTTGGCACTTGTCACAAGATCTCGAAAAAACATAAGAGTCACAAAATATTGAAGGCCAATAGTATCATTTTCTAATAATCTTAAAAGCGGTTGTTTTAGCATAAAAATGACCTCCTACATGAATGATAGAATTTGAAGAGCCATGAGTTTCTTGTAACAGTTTATGCGCGTCTTCATTGTTTACACAGCAAAGTAACACACCATCAACAAATCTTCGAAACAAGAAGTCTCCTCTAATGACGTATCTTGCAGATTCAAGACAGAGTCTTCTCCTTTGATGAGTGTCTAAGTTGTATGGACATATTTGGTTTTGTAAGTAGTAAACTAAATTATTATACCAAGGATGTTTGGAAACAGGAAGGATCTGATTATCAATGTACAATTGTGTTGATAGAGAACTATCATGTTCATCCATTTCTTCACTATTTTCAGCATGTTAAGATAAGTGAAGGGATAAGTCACGTCCCTTGATAGTGGTAGAAGTCACAATATTGAAATCATGCTCCTGGATCTTGGCAAGACAATGTGAAAGCTTCCCTAAAAGTTATCCAAGTGGATATCGGTGACTACCCACCTTTTCCAACTGGCTCAAAACAGTTTTCTGACAGTTTTGGTAATTTACTATTTTTAGCAGTTTTTAACTTCCGGGGCCATTTTTAGGGCCTAAATGAAGATTTTTCAGGATCGAGGTTCTCAATGATAGCATAAGGCTCTCATTAATGCCCCTAAATGAATATCTTCAATGATACCTTTCAAACGAGCTATCATGCACCTAAAACGGAGATCATATGCAAAAGTTACGACCACGGGAAGTTGATGTACTAACTTACCCAAACGAGGCCCACATGACTTTTGGTGCTTCATCTCCTAGGGTTAGGTTTTTGGATGTCTAGGGTTTTTTACATTCATTTTTATTGTAAAAAGGCCTTCAGAGCCTCATTTTAATCATCTTCTTGCGAATGCGAGTAGCTGTCACATCTCTTCTCAGAGATAAGCGGCCACCATTCTAGCGAGTCTTTCACTCTATATTTTTATAGTCTCCGTACATTTATTTCATTAATAGAAATTGTGTATTATTGTATCTCTGTGTTTATGTTTGCATCTCTCATACATTTCTATTATATTATTGGATATCTGTGATATCTCTGTGCATTTATTTATTATATCTCCTCTCTCATTTCGTGCCGAAAATAATCCGGATCAAAAAGATAAGTCTGTGAGAGAAAAAACTTGACAGTATGTAAGTGGAATTTTACCAACGTATGCTTACCTAAGATGAAGTGGAGAAACTTTTCAACATCTTTAACAAGAGAGAAAGCATGTTTTTCAATAAAATAATATTTAAATTCATCATTAGACAAACTTTGACTCATGTAAGCCACTTGTTTTTCGTTACCTTGGTCATCACTTTGCATGAGGATAACAAAAACTAATTCCTCGTTGGAATTAGTATATATCGTGAATTCCTTCTCAAAATCTGGCTTCGCCAAAACCGGTGCGGAGATGATTTCTTTCTTGATCCCTACAAAAGCATTTTCGACATCATCTGTCCAAGAAAAAGAACGATCTTGCTTAAGAAGATTATGAATTGGTTTGACCATCACAACAAAATCAGAAAAAATGATACAAATGAAGTTAATAACACCCATAAAATCTTGAACCTCTTTCTTGGAAGTGGGAGCAGGCAAATTAAGGATAGTAGCGATCCTTTCAGGATCAATGCTTATTCCTTAATCAGAGACAATGTGTCCAAGGAGATTGCCCTTGGTAACGCTGAAAATGGACTTAGAAGGATTTAGAGAGATGCCAAATTTCATACATCACATGAGAAATCTTTTCGGATGACCAAAATGATCTGATCGGTCTTTAGAATACACAGTTAATTCATCAAGGTAGATCTGAATGATCTTACCGATCAAATCGTCGAAAGCTATTTGCATAGCTCTTTGAAAAGTGACACCTGCATTAGATAATCCAAAGGGAACACGTTCATAAGAAAAGGTACCCCAATGAGTAATAAAGGTGGTTTTATATTTATCTGCCCTTTTTACCTTGATTTGATTGTAACTAGAAACACTGTCAAGTAAGGACATCATATGTGACCCTGCAACTTGCTGCAAAACCATTTCCATATTAGGGAGAGGAAAGTGATCTTTTACACTAGCCCACTTTAATGCGAGAAAATCAACGCATAATCCGATCTGACCAGTTGCTTTTCGAATGAGAACCAAATTGGAAACCCATTCAGAATACTTGACCGAAAAAAATGATTTCGGCTTTCAAGAGATTTTCCAACTCCTTTCAAATAGTTGCCTCTAGTGCAGGGTTAATAGGTCTTTTATTTTTCCTAACTGGTTTTATGCCTTCCTTGATGGGAATGGCATGGTTTATAAGAGTGGGATCAAAATGATGAATATCCTCATAATACCAAGAAAAAACATCTTGAAATTCACCAAGCAGCTTGGCAAACTTCATCTTCTCTTCATCAAAACATTGGGCACCTATTTTGACATTCTTTGGAGACTCGGGTGTCCCAATGTTCAAGGAGATGGTTTCACCCACCTTCATTTTCGACTCCTCTTCTTTATGCTTCTCTTTACTGCCTACATCACTTGATGAAAATGAACTCTCTAGAGGAGTCAAGCCTTTAGGAATCTTGTTATCTTCTATGGATACAATTTCCTTGGGTTTATAAGGTTCATTTTGAATGAAAGCACAGATTCTCTCATCGCTAGGGAAAACCTGCCATGATTCTATATTGTCAGGGATATGTGGAAAATATAGAGATTGAAAAGTACAATCAGGTTTGTGTGGAAGAATTTTTCGATTAGGAGAGGCTGCAAAAATAGATAATCGATCAACCATTGAGTTCAATTCCCTCTTAACATGAGTAATGTTGAAAGATAATAGGTTCGAGATAAGTGCCCAAACAGTTTGGGTGTATCATTTCATCAACTTGTTGCTACGAGAGCATATATTACGTACAAGGTTCACAACAAGCTCAGAATCTCCAAAAACTATAAGGTGACCACAACCTAGATTATAGGAGTTTTCAATGCCTAATAGTAAAGCTTAGAATTCAGTGACATTGTTTGTGCAAGCAAACTCCAACCTATAAGA